>JAPMOQ010052972.1:1479291-1573909 GCA_026543055.1 Argiope trifasciata | reverse complement strand
ATATATATAAAATTATTAACTGTGGGAAAATGCAGAATTGGAGTTTCTTTTCTTATTGTTTCACAGAATCAACATTATTTATTTCAAAATAATATTTTGCAATTGCTTCCTTATTTAAAAACTATGTCCATTCATGATTATAACTGCGTTATAATTTGCCTGCAGCTATTCTTGATTTTGTAACTTAATTAAATTTTTATATCCAAGGTACTTTAAGTAAGCTCCCATTGAGAATTAATTCTATTATAGATTAAATTTATTTTAATATTTATATTTTCTTATTTAGGTCTAATTATCAGTAATTATATTTTGAATATTATTAAATAAAAATGTTACAAACTATGAATATACAATTATGTAATAAATGTGCCAGTTTATATGCATAGTAAATGTTTTATAACATTTTTTATCGGGGCGAATAACCACCGATGTAGTTGAAAAGAATTAGAAAAGAAAATTTTCCAAAATAAAGATAGTAAGAATAAAAACTCTAAATTTGATTGGGAAAAGCAAGAATTATTATTTATAGATGGAATATAGGCAATAAATCTTAAAGAGCTCACAATTAGCAATATATTGTATTGGTAATCTTTTTAATAAGGAATCTGTTTACGCTTCGAATTGCATTATTAATTAAATTTTATTAAAAATTAAGTAATAAAATTAAGCCTATGAATCACTTAAACAAAAATTTGTAAAGTTTAATTATATATTTTAATTATAAAACAATATTGGAATTCTCTCAAAATTTACTACCGCATATTACACATTCATTTGTGCTGAAGTATCTCTGAAATTTTCAAGATAAAAAAATATTTTTTTGGGTATAATATACATAAAAGTTTGTTTCTGTAGTAATTGATAAATAAAAATGATTGTTTTGAAGTACAATACACATTGATGAAGGAACACACAGCTATAAGAGGTTTAAGCCCAGGCAACGTGAATCTTATTGAAAGATAACAAAATATTTTCAAATATCTATTAGAAAAAGTTTATTAAAAACACTGCTACATTCTGAGCTAGCTAATATCTTCAGTAAAATATCCCGTACTACAAAAACTTGATAGCACATAGTCTCACCCATTCAGTAATTATAAGTATTGCATTTAAAATATAATTATGAATTTGAAAAAAGCAAAGAAATCTTTGAATGACAGTAAATTATTCAGGAAAAACAAAATATCAAAGTCATGAAAGTCCGTTTTGATTGTTAAATACAGAACTGAATAAAGAAAAAGAAAGGGAATCATTGAAATTGAAGTCGTCTTCTTCATTTGATCATTGCGCTGTATTTCTGAACTGGATGTAAATATCTAATACAATTTTTTCTTTTTTGAGACACATTTTGGTCGAGAGTTGAAAAAAAGAACGAATAAGTATATAGTACGACCTTTGAAAAAAAATATTCCGACCTATAGAAGAGGCAAAAATGAATGAGGGGAAAAATATAAATTTTTTACGAATGATTCAGATACTAACCCATGGTAGTTCATGTGAATTTTTTTTATCTTTACTTATCCTTAGTTGTAAGGATTTCATTTCAAACAGTCGGTAATATATTTTTAAAACAACACGGACTACAAAAGTCGATTGGACTTTCAAACTGATGAAAGAGCTATGATTTCTCTTATAGAGAATTATTATAAATGGACTGTAGAGAGAGGGTATCTTCTCTTTCATCTAGTCAAAAAATAAAGAACTGGTAGATGTATAGGCTCAATATTCTCCCCATCTGCAATACCATCCGTCAATTCCTCAATCAGCTGTTAATCATTCAGTACAAGCAACATGGTTGGCATAAGATTTTGCCCATTACTGTTGGTTTAGCAGTGTTGAATAAAGAAGTAACCAATTTTATTTGGCAAGGAAAGTTAGACATTCTAGTAATTCAGAAAAGTTATTCGCTTTTCTCTGTATGCGACGCTATAATGATTTGAAGAACACTGAAATGAATTTCATTGAACGAAGATGAAAGCAAAAGGAGAAAGACGAACTGAATTCAGTTACATTTGGCATGCTGCGATTTTTAAAGTTCATTTTTTCTAAGCATAGATCTAGTAGAAAGAAATCGCATTTCGAAGATTTGAATAGAAAAGAAAGGCAGATAAGAACTATTTTCACTTTTTTCTGCTAAGTAATATTAAGAAAGCTTTAATATAGATAAAGAGCATAGAAATTTATACGGTTTGCCGAAATGGTCAGAGAGGCGAAGTTATTCAGACGATTCATTCGTGCCATGCTACATGCGCAGTTGAATGCCTTACGTTGTTGCTTCTTCTGAGCACATCTGTCTTTTTGTCGTCTTCTTTTCCATTCTTTAAGCATACTAGATGTTTGATGTGCAGTGAAAGGGAAGAGTTCCTTGTGGAAGTTTCTAAATCTGGACCGCAGCCAAGACTGCCTTGCAGGCTCTGCAATAACAAGTCTGCTCATCTTAGCAAGCATATTTCGAATCACCGCGGACAACAAGAGAAAGAACGCTTAATTTTCTTACGTGCTTCCCCAAGGGAGATTTAGATATGAAAACCAACACAATGTTGAAACTCCTTTATTATAATTTTTAGAGATGATTAGAAATTGCTTTTTTTAGTCATAAAGTTTTTGCTATGTTGTGTAAAAGGTTTTCACTTCGATAACAGACTCTCCTTCATGGACTTATAACAAAGAGTGAAGAGATAGTCTTATTGAATAATTACGGTAATTTATAATGATCTTAAGTCACAGTAAAAAGATAGTAATTTACTAAATCACAATAAAAATATCTTGTTTCCTGTATCAAAGATGGCAAATGTAACTAGAAAAATTTTTAACTGCCAGAACTATGATGCAGGGGATATATATTGCAGTACTTAGTAACAAAGATGAAAATACTGATTTTTAATATTTTTTTCTAATACCCCCCTCCCCTTCTTACGCGCAACAAATATTGGATAATTATTAATACTATTCAAATAAAGTTCTAATTACATGATTGCGATTTAAAATTACGAGGTATGACATTTTAGTTCTCATTGTGCATTGAAAATGGTGGTAATATAATGAATATATATTATGCTCATAATAAAGCCATTAAATAAATTTATCTCTGCTGCCATGAAATAATTTTTTAAAAAATGTGAGCTGATCGCTTCATTGTGTTTTCCCGTGAATGAATGATGCCTAGAGTTCATCATTCGGATGTCTGAAAAGAGCAAGGAAGAAGACCTACTTCGCCTCTTCTTCTCGAGTTTCTTCGCTCGTTTAGCGGCACGGAGAGCCTTCTCCTCCTTCTCCTGCTCTTCCCTGCACCGGTGGAAGTTCTCCACCACCACCCCGACGAACATGTTCAGCACGAAAAACGCCACCAGTAGCAGGAAGGAAATGAAGTAAAGCAGTCTCCACTCATTGTAATTGACGATGGGCTGCAAAGAAAAAGCATTCGCATCACAGTCTATTCTTTTTGCACTCTGGCTTGGGTCGGATCTAGATCAGTATCTTTATTTATTCCTGCACTTTTACCCTGCAATATTAATGCATTCAATATATTTTCTTCGATACATTCTTTGTTTTAATTTTTTTGTGCTACCTTTTTGAATTTAATTTTTCCATTTTAAGATTTTCAGGTAGCAAAAAAGTTTGGATGTTGATTTTGTAGTGCAATCATTGATAGCTATATTCATTTTCTTTTTTAGCAGTTGTATAAAATCTTGTGTTTTATTATTGTATGATTTTTATATGAATTTTAATGAGGCATTTAATACAATTGCTGTTAGGACACGTGACGGAAATTTGTTTATATGTATTGAATTTAACATTATTTTACCTATTTTTGTCTAGTTCCATAGATAAGCAGTTACATCTGTTTTCTAGTAGTACAATTACAAGATTTAAAATATGAGTTTACCCCATCAACAGAATAAGCAATTGTAAAGCATTTATTCATTGGAATGACTTATTACCCTTATTATAAGTGATGTTGATGAAGATTTTAAAAAAATATTTTTTTCCGGTGATGGCCTTTCCTTATCACCTGACATAAAACTCAAATCCCACTGGGGTGCAGAATTAAGATAGAATTTGAATTGATTGAATTAAACATTCATAACATATAATTTTTAAGTCGTATCTCTCCTAATTGTAACCCAATACTAATTGGAGAGTGCTTTAAATGACGTACAGAATTAGTTTTTATGAGTCAATAATTGTACTTCCAGAAAAATTATGTAGTCTAAATTTTTATATAACTATTTGGCTCTATTAGTCATAATTAATAATTTTTGACATTTTAAACAAAACAAGTTTCTTTCTTCTGCAGTCAAATTGCCCGAGTCATGAAATTTTGAATACCTCCCTCTTAAGTGATTTCAATGGCCACGTCGATAAAGATCTACTAATGAACGGTAGCTTCGGGCAAGGATTCCCGATGATAATCTTTATATAGAGAAATTCAAAAATTCATCCCTCGATTAGTTTTAGTCGTAGAAGAGTGGTTTTTCTGTTTAAAATGTTAATATGCCAAAAATGTTTTACAAAATTTAATTAATACGAAATGGAAACTGAGGAAATACGAGGAAACTGTATATAATTTTTAAATTTCATAATTTGTCCAGCGTTATATTGATTGGGTGAAGTAACACAAAATATAATTGTTTAAGCGATTCAATGGATTTTTTTAGATTGAAATGATATGCTTATTTTTAATGTTTTAGAAACCACGATATGAGCGAACACCGCCGATTAGAATATCTAAGATAAACTTAACAGAAACAGTTTTGAGCAACTTTCTCTAAGAGAAGTGCTAAAAATAAAATAGATCCGAGAAAATATATTTGCAAATCTGTAATTATGTTTTCCAGCAAGATTAATTCTATCATTGGAAAGACCATTGTATGATCAACTATGTTGGATGTTGATCGCATGCTGAATTAGTGATTCCGGGGCTTGGACACAAACTTGGCGACCATTTGTCAATGCATTTTAAAAATTTGGAGACAAAATAGATAATACTTGGAATTTTAGCTGTAGAGCTAATTAGTTATCGAGATATGCTTGACGGTTAGAGAACATTCTCCGTTGTATAAAGCCTGTGACTGTATAAGGCTGTGTGACTGAGCTAGAGGCAGGTTTAGAGTTCAACTCTGGTTTAAAAGTTGAACTCTTTCTCTCTCTCTCTGAGTACTTTGAGCAGTTTATCATCACTCATATGAGTTGTGTTGTTTTCAAGAAGTGCTGCTATGTATTGCCTTTGTTTGCCTCGACTGGGAATTTTTTGGCTACATATTCGTGACTTCATGTTAAATAAAAGTCCTCGTTCTTTATTGAGGCCTGCTGATTGTCTTTACATCATACATCTACTACAATCGAACCCGTGAATTTACGAACTTGGTGGAATCCGTAACAATATATATAAAACGAAATTATTGCGAATAAAATAAGAAAATATACACTCTACTATAATGTGAAAATAGAACTCATCCTTAAAATGGATAAGTAACTGTAAGATAATTAGTATTTTGATGTTATTTAAGAAAATTCTATTAATTATTAAAAAGAGACAAAAGAAGGATGACTGAAAATGGTATGGAGAGTTCAGTTTCAAATGTTAAAATTTCAGAGCTTCTGGATTAAAAAGCAGGATTTTAGCTAGAAACACAGAAAAAATGGACAATCGCTCATAATTTATAATTTTAAAACTAACATAAATAAGCATCCGTTGGTAAGAAATTAATAAAAAACTATTAATACCTTTCATTAAAAATTTCCATTTTCATTTGTACTCACCCCTGCAGCTGCCTATGCTGCAGTTTCCGTGGATTGACACTCAGTCCACTTTCTAAAGAATCTCGCAAGTTTTACAGTTTAGTGTGTTTATTTTTACGTTTACAAATTTTTACTACATCATATCCTTATCGTGTAATAAATGGAACCATTTCACTTTGTTTGAAAAATATTGAACTTATTTGTAAATATCGCATCTAAATAGTGATTTAAAAAATTACGCAGTAAGAGGGCTAAGATAGGTAGAGCGTTGTTTATAAAAATAAGTTCTATACACTATATATATAAAATAAGTTTTATACACACTCACCTGTTGGTCTACACCAACTGCATCTAAACCAGTGTACATGATATTTACCCATCCGTCCTTTGACGAGAGCACGAATAAAGACATGAGAGCCTACGAAAGAAAAGTAGAAAAATTCTCATTTGGCTCAAAAAGAAATACGATAAAGCGAAGTCTGAAAATTAATAAATACCAATTCACCTAGATTTCATTTTTTAAAAATAATTACAATGGATTAAAAAATCCTTACTCCGTATTATTCTTCTTTGCAAATTTATATGCAAAGTTGTGTGAAATAAAAAAATAATGTAATTTGAAATACAACAAAACGAATAACAAACGATGTAATAGAATTTTTTTTAAAGTTGATAAGGTTTTAAACTGTTTAATTCGATGCTCTTTGTCATCGATTCAATTAAACAAGTTTTTATTTTTTCGGATAAAAATCAAGTTTATACTGCAGTTGTATTTAAAATAATGACTTATTTCAGTATCCTGGGAATTCCTTTAAAATAAAAAAGTATTTAAACAAATTTATCAATCCTTAATTTTAAAAATAAATTTTGAATTGCAATTGCAAGTAGGAAGCAATAGAAAATTTGCATCTTTATTCTGAAAGAATAAAGCAGAGTGATTTTGGTTTGGATTACTACTCCAATTTTGATGGCATCGAATCAGTTGGGCTTTAAATGATAGCAGCTGTTATTATTTTGTCATTCTTCCGACAGAACTTCTTTAAAATGAGTTTACTTTTGATTTACTATTTCCAATTTTCCCATAAAGAAAGTTTCATAAATACACAATGAAGTGAATACCTGGTGATATTTTGAACCGTCTTTATACAATGCTGAACATATATAATATACTATGCCAACATAAGAAATATAGCCACATGAAACTGAAGATCATTACCTTGTTAAATGATATATGACTTCTGACATTATAGAAATATTTCGTCGGTCATAATCTTTTAAAAATATCCAAATAGCTATATCGATTATAACTAAACTGCAGAGTACAAAACCTTTTATGCAATTAAGTTCCCTCCCCTTTTAACAGTTCTCAATTTCTTTAATATATGCTTTTGCTTTTTTTAAATCAAACTTTATGAAAATCATCTAAACTATGGACTTTCCTATCTTTCAAAATAAATAAATTAAATAGAATGCTGATATAGAGGGCATTTTCATTCTCTTCTGCTCGGTCAAAACTTTTACTGTTTAAGGTTATCAAATTTAAGGTTTAAATTGATAAATATTGGTTCATAGTGTTTCAGATGGACGATTAAATTTTCTAATATTTTAATAATATGGAAAGGGGAAGAAAATACTTCCATTACCTGTCCAAGGTTATCGAAATTGTACCGTTGGTTCACCCATTGATTTCGGGCGTCAGCTTCGCAGTCTGTGCGGTTCTTCACATGCCTTACGTCAGGCCCTTCACAGTAATACAGACTGCCTTTGAACAGCTGAAAAATAAGACGAATAAGACTTTGAATTTATTCAGTAGTTTTTGCGAATATAATTCTAGATCTATATAAGCGCTAGTTGCAGGGTTATTTATTATTATTTATTTGGGTTTTGTTTTGCTCCTGAATTCAAATATCTGGAAGGAATATTTAAATACATATTACATTATGAAGTTTTTTTTTTATTACTTAAATTAGAATTTTAATGTCTAATAATGTTTGTTTTTTCTATTTTGTTTAAATTAGTTTTTGAGCTATAAGTATGAAAAAAAAAATGCTATTAGATGAGAATCGTCTGTTTATAAGTTTATTTTGTAATGTACTTAGTATAAATACAAGTTACTTCTTTCGTCTTTGTTTTACGCTTTTTATAGCTTTTATTTCATTGTTGTGAATAGACTGAAGGTATCCGTATTTTACATATATTTTTACAAATAAATTATAAAGGAATCCGAACTCTCATGAAAACGAATGCATTATTTTACAATGCAGCCTCTTCATCTTTCATAGAAGTTTAAGACCGGATCGCAGAGGAAAACAGCTTTCCAACTATTCGCTTTAGTGTTATCTATCTGTCTTGCGATGCCAATCTAGCTGTCAAAGAGCATCTAGCTGAACTCTGTTAGCTGAATTCTCAGTGATGGAGATAGCAAACCTTTTGGGATGTACGAGAAACATAATACACGACTGAGTGCAAAGAAACATCTGCATTCAAATCAAGGCTGATCAAAAACTCATTTTACATCCTTAACATGAATCTTCACTGCACTTAAAATAAAACTGATAGATAAGGATATTAGGACGAGAATAAAGATCGGAATGCTCAAGTAATCGCTATTATAAATAATAATCTGAAATGAGAAGTAGTTACCGGGATCATTTTTCAACTAATAGAAAACTATAGAAAAAGAACTCTATGTTGAAAATAATTATGCAGGATGGCACCATGGTTACATATACCATGAATATCTCCTCTTAAAGCATAAAAATAACATCAGTGACAGACATCTCAGCAAATCTGAGTCTTACAGAGCTGACAACATATCACGAGCTTGTTGAATCAGTACACATACGTTTCATCATCTCGCGCATTGCTTTTATCTGAAAATATCCCTTGAAGTACTTATTTCTGAAAGCTTCAGAAGCAATTCTGGATATTCCTGACTGCTTCTGAGATATTTACTGACATAAAGTGAGATGTAATCTTGCAATTACTGTGGGAAAACAACTTAGGCAAACCCTATTAGTACATTAAAATGTAAAATATATCTGAGATTTTGTTCAATATTCTGAATACCGGACAATATAGTCAAGATATTATAATGATATCTGAGAGTAAAAAAAGAGTAATCTGATAAAAGGGATGGATCGTCCTCCTATTCCCCCCCCCCGTTATTTTATTTCTTGTTTCACCCCTATTCTTTTCATTTGCCTGTTATGGGTATATTTCTAGTCCTGGTCTGCATTCCAGTTTCTCGTAACATTTTTAAAATAGGTGAGATCTCTACTTGAGACATTGAGCTCTTAGAAGATCTAAATAACTTAATACCTTCCTTCCACATTAAAAAAAAAAGCGTACTTCAGTCAAAAAGTGGTCTTGCTGCTCTATTAATATGAGTCCTTTCTCACTCTCTTTCTTTTAATAGTTGTTCTTTTTCTTTTTACTTCGTTTGTACATTATTATATAGGAATACATATTCCTAATGATCAACAAGGACTCAGGCAAAAAGAAGAGTAAGAAAGCATAGTAAAAACAAAGTGTGAAATAGCGGATACTTGATTTTAGAAGAATGTAAATAAAATAAGGAAAGAAAGAAGAATAAAAAAATTAATATAATTAATCGTGATTATAGGAAATAATCAAAATCGTCTATGAATTTATTTTCACTTCAAAAATTATTTGGAAGTCAAAAAATTAGGAAAGAAGAATTCTCTCTTAAATTTCAATCATTTTTTAAAACATTTTTTTCCTTCTTTAAATTTTTATGAGAAAGAGAAACAAGACATGGATAACAAGAGAAATATCAAATGAAACGTTTTTCCTTGAAAATTTCTACTTGTACAAGCATTCGATAGATGGCGCTAGTCATAGCTGCATGCCAAAAACGTATTCGACTAAAATTCTTTCATTCTAATCGCATAAAAGGTAATTCAGTATTTCTTATTTAATTCGCTATAAGAATTCTTGCTATTCATTAACCTTCTTATGTTCAAACGAAATTAACTGCTTACTTACTCCGTATTAAATTTGTTCGGTATTTTTTTTTTTTTCAATTTCTGTTTCCTTGCTTTAATTACAAACAGATTTTAAAAATTTCAGTGGTTCTTGAATTTATAGAAAATTTTACAAAAGAAAACAAATATAATCTTAATAATGAATAGTAATTTCAAGCACATTTCTAAAAATATGCTAAATTAAGGTCTGACTATTCGTTCTAGAACAACCGGTGTAGATTTAGTAAAAAGAGTGCTAGAACCCCTTAAAAAATTCAAGATCGTATTTGGAAAAGGCATGATTGAATTTTCGAACCAATTCAAATAGATTAATACATTTCACAGTAATTGCTGTAAAGAAATTCCAAATCAACGTCGATAATTTTAGTTCCAAAAGCGAATCATTTTTCGAAACCAACCATATTGAACTCATTCAAACATCACATTAAAAAAGAAGCAATTTCAGAGTTAATGGGATATCCTGATCGCATTAATGTATGGAAACCATTCTATATTAATGAACTCATTACAGCGAGACGAGCAAAGAATCTTTAGACCAGATCAATAAACTAAAGAAAGTAAAAGTGAGTAGACAGATAGACAAACAGGCAAAATTGATTTTCATTCAGATTTTCTTTCCTTTTGTAACTTCACTTGAAAATAGTTATTTTCTTTTTCTGATGATATTTATCTTTTTCAGAATTAAGGATTTTTTTCTCTCCCAAATTTTTACGACTATAAAATTGCAATTATCTTGCTTTCATAAATACCATCGTCTTTAAAATTTGTAAATTTCAATAAATATTTCCTTTTTATCGATGCATGTTTGAAAACCCTACGTTCAAATGTAGTTACAAATATTTTTTCACTTTTTTCCTTGACTTTGAAAGCAGATTATATTGAGCAAATAGTTAAATTCCCATTTGGAAACAATAGGAGGGCTATTTTGGTAAGGATTTTGTATTTTTTATACATAGAATAAGGTTGATACTTAATTTAGTACCACCACTCTTAGAACTTCCATGCCACACTAGTTGAAGGACATTTCACCCAGACAGATAGATGTAAACTCACCAGAGCCTTTATGCGTTTTTTTTTCTTAAGTAGAATATGTTTTTAAAACTTAGAACTCTCTGACCTCAAAACCTTAACCAGAGCACTGCGGCACTTCTCGAAGAAATGCTTTTCATCAGATAAGTATTTTATAAATTTAATTTACTTAGAATTTTGAAATCATTTTGTATATTATAATATTTTGCATAAAAAGTAAATTTTGCGTTGAAAATATTACACATGCAAAAGCTCTTATCCAGAAAAAAAAACACCGAGTATACCAATTAAACACGTAAAACTCAAAGGGTTACAAATTTACCCATCTCAGTTGAAATGATTTGATCATTTTGTAACTTATTTGATTACATTCAAATTGGAGGAAAAAAAGATTTATTCAAACCAAATTGTTTTATTAAATTAAGCTAGATGGGAAAGTTAAAACTAAGTCCATAAAGTAAAACTCAAGCAGTACATATATGTGATAAGCAAATTGGAAAAAAAAATCCTGGCAGTATGTAATTCTTTTATTGCATTTACCCAAATTCTGATCGAAATATATTTCCAAAAATGTTTTTTTCTTATCATTTCTTAAATAATGATTTAAAGAACATTTACTCCAAGAATAATGATTCATATCTGATCGCCATGTGAGACTTCATGCAGGTCTCATTCAATGTAAATGGTTTGCGAGTATATTTTCTATCTAAGAAGGATCAAGAAGGCGTTTTCTCCCCATGTTGTCACAGATAAAACGAGATTTTGTTTGGTCTTCCAAGACCGATTTGAAGACTACTTGTCGAGATTCTGGACCCATATGCCTTAGGCTCTTGGAGAGGAAAGGCAAATATTGATCCTATTTTGTTGTATTTGCCACCCTTTCTTTCTGAAGCAGACAATTTTTTTTCTGATTGAAAGAGAAGATTCGAAAGTGTTTTTTGGTAGTTAGATGTAAAAAAAAAAAAAAAAAAAAGGCTTACCCTTCATAAAAAAAAAGGGTTAAGTGTTTTTTGAAAAGCATCATTACAAAAGTACAAGACTTATACATTATCATTTTTCCTTTCTGATTCTGCTTCATAGGGGTACCTAGGAAGGATGTCGGATTTACTTTTAACATTTTTCCTTATTTTTGAAATTTATATGCAACGTTCAAATAAGCATTCGGGTTTTCATTGGATATATTTAATCAGACGAAAAGAAAAACTCTGAAAGAAAGCAGAAAAAAATGAACACTTACCTGGACACCCAAAATACCAAAGATAATGAAGAACGTACAGCAGATAAGCACGATGTTTCCGATGGGTCTGAGCGAGGACAACAGAGTCTGGACGACCAGTTTCAATCCTGGCGCCCGATTGATGACTCTATTTAAACCAAAACATAGTGCAATGTTTTATTATTTATTCGCATTTATGAAATATAGATGGTCAATGCCTTTAAATATCAATGAAATGGAACAGTAGGATAAGCGCTGATTTTAATAAATGCTTTTCAGAATTCTAAAAATACTACGCTTTTTGAAAATTTTTTTCAGGCGGGAATTTTTTAAAAATTTATACCTCTTATTAATTTGAATGAATTTACTAACGTGTGCATTATTCCTAGTGAAAAAATAAGTTACTTAGCAATCTCTTGAAAACGTTCTGCCGCATTTTGTACATAAGTTCTGCATATACAATTTATGTAAATATTTATTAGTCAAAGTCATATCTGGAAGGAATAGCTGCATATTGAATTCTATGATATCTAGAAATTTTTTTATGTGAAATTTATTAATCAAATCATAACTTCCAGACTTTAGATGTTTTTTGAAAACATAAGCCCTTTTAAATCCGCCTACTTTAAAGAAAGTGCAAGATATGCTTTAGTTTTTAATGCTCAATTCAAAGCCAAATTGTCCATAACTCTGTGTACTACATTATATAAAGTTTTAAATCGGTAATTTGACTGCCGCATATATCTAAAATCTAGTATTTTATAGAAGTACTTAATATTAAAAGATACAAGACAGAAATTTAACAAGTGGGAATTAAAAGAACAAAGAAATTCGAGTGTCTTGTGATAAGCAATTAATTTGCAAATTTTATTGCATTTATATCATATTTTGGAGAAATGATTAGGCCTGATTACTTTCCTAAGCATTTATTTATATTTATAAAGGTGTGAACATTTTTGACCCTTTTTCTTGATTCATGAATCTGAGTACTCTTCTTTCGATTGAGCGAAATCAGATTGATTGAAATCAGCTCAAAGCATTGAACTATAGCAAACGTATAAAATATTACTTAACCATTTAAATGGAACAACAAATTTCTTCATAAATATATATATTTTTAAATATGTAAATACGTTCGAGAAAAATTAAATGTTATAAAATTCTAACATTTTTAACATTACTAACATAAGTAAAAAACATATAATGCAAAACTCTATTAGTTAAAAGTCAAAAGTGTTTTGAAAATTGGAAGAAATGTGTTTTTTGCTTAAACAAATGTATAAAGCAAAAATGCTCAAGTTCAGAAGTTATCAGAATTTTGGCGATCTTGTCAGAATTCTCTATTCAATTTTTAAATACTGGTAACGCTTATAAAAAAAGTTAGTTCTTTCGCATTATGAAACATTAAAACAGTTGTAAAATCCTTTTTAATATGCGGATTGTTCTTTCTTTGTTTTAAAAGCTGCCAAACCTATTGAGAAATATTATAAAAAAATTGAATGAAAAATTTATGAATTTAGGCCTTATTATGAACGCTTTAAATTTTAAAATCGTAATAGGAGAAGACCAAGAGCCTGCCTAACATGAAAATCCTTTATCTCCGAGCACAGACAACATGACATCCCCGCCAATTGCCAATGGAACTCATTAGGACAAAATAAACCCCAAGCTAACCCCTCCTCTTTTTTCTCCTCTTATTACAATAAGGTACGCTAAATTAACGCCCCCTCTATCCATTGTAAACATTATGCACAATTAATTTTTTTTGTTACTTAGCCATCAATCCAGTCGATCGAGAGAGACCCTGAGCCTAGGCGCTCTCCAAAATCCGTCAGATCATTGATTATTAGTCTTAAATTTTAATGCATGAAAAGATTTTTATCAAAGTTTATAATTTGAGAAAATAATATTTAAAGTTAGAAAATAGGATTAAAACATAGGTTAGGCAAATATGAAAATGGTTTTAATTTTTCTAAGAATGATTGTAATAACAAAATTGAAGAGGTTGTATAAAGAAATCTATTTGAAAACTAAGAATTAAAAAAAAAACACCGATACATCGCCAAAAGCAGACTTTTCAATTTACTTGCTTACTTGAAACAGTAATTGGATTGCATAATAAACAAAAACTCACCTGAGTGGTCTGAGTGACCTAAGTAACCGGAAGACGCGTAGTATCCCGAAGATACGTGGGCTTCCGTCAGCTATAAAGGACAAACAGAAATCAACGAGGGAAATGATGACCAGAGATCCGTCCATCACATTCCACCCGCTCTTGAAGTACGCTCTGTTTCCGTACCACAGACCCTTCGCAATCACCTGCAACACAGAGGGATATCCTTAGTTAAAACCTGAGCATAGCTAAATAGGAACAGCACAAAGGTAGCTGAACTGTTACTTAGCATTTTTCTAAAATCAGCATCTAAATATCCACCTTTTGATTATAATCTGAATGAACCTGTAATGCTTTAATTCCCACCCTGAATTTCAAAGAGCCTATTTATTCTTCAATGTTACTGGCCTTACCTTTATAAACATCTCTATGGCGAAGACAACGGTGAATACATAGTTGGCGGCCGTGAGAATGTTCCTCTCGAGGCTCCCCGGAGGAATGGTCGGCCGCTCCATGGCCAGGGTGATGCAGTTCAGTGAAATGAAGAACAGTACGGCGTAGTCGAATGCCTTTTTCGATGCAATGGTGTTGCAGATCTGCCGGAACCTGCCCAAAATAACCTCTATTACTAATCATATGAAAAGTGCTACTATCCAAATCACATTAATTTTTAAAAGGATTATTATAATTAATTTATTCCTTTATTATTTCCATTTAGTTATTTTCTTTATCTCCTGTATATTGTGTGTATAATTTTTCTGCTACAGTATAGCGGCCTTGGAGCAAGGAGTTAAAATATGCCTCGAAGGCCAAGTCTTAGAGAGATTCATGGAGACAAATATCAGTGCAATTATGTAATTTTTAAAAAATGAATTGATTTTACTAAGTTAAAAGTTAATGCCATCTCACACACACACACACACACACACACACACACACACACACACACACACACACACACACACACACACACACACACACACACTTGTATTTATAGTATTATCCAGCTTTCTTGTTGTAACTTTTTCCTGTCGTTGAACACATATTTTATGGATTTACACTTTACCCTCGGAATTAGATTGCTATTTCTTTGATGCCCTGTAATTGATATAATAGTTTGGGTTTAGTATATTTATCCGAGCAATTACTACCAAACTAACTATTAAAAATCCTTCTTTTTGAGTGAAGAATTATTTAAGTACTTCATTTCACTAATTAAACGAAAAACTAAATTTAATTTACTATTCTAACTTACGATTAGAGGGAAAAAATTAAGCATCTGTGGAATCAATTGAAATTTTTGTGAAACAAAATAAAATACCTGTTACTTGGAGGAAACAAGAATATGGAATAGTTTTCCCGCTCTTTGATCCAACCTTTAGGTTCGATGATCCAGCAGATCTGTAAATGGAAAATTCATCACTATCTTATTCGTTTTAAAATAAATTAAGGCCGTAATCCTAAAATCTTAATTAGGAAATTATAAATAAAACAAAGAAATTATGAAAAAAGAGAAATAAAATATTGGAAGGAGACAAAAAGTTGAATAAATTCTCAGGCAGTGCCTGATTTCAAGGTGCTATGGTTTAATAGTATTTAGTTTAAAGCAGAATACGAATTAAGTCAGATAAAAATTTTCATGAAGTGATTCAATTTGAAACCATACTGCATTTAGAAAATTACAACTAAATCCTCTGAATACTACATCTTTAGAAAATCCCCATTGCTGAGTAAAAGGACTTTACTAACAATTAGAAATTTCGCTATGGTAAATCTGATAGTAGATATCTTCCCATCCTCATTGATAAGAATCAAGTACGTGTTTTTTAAACTATGATCATATCGAGAATAAGTTGAAATTAGTTGGCTGTCTTGTACCGTTGATTTGCTGAATAAGAGTATTGCCAAATTGAAACATTTTGCTGAAAGCACACTGAACTGTCCGTTGATATTGATATGCCATCATCAGTGATTAGCAATTGCCTTATAATTAACATGAAAATGATTGAAGATTCAATGAAAGTAAGAACTAAGACAAAAGATTGTTGTCCAAATTTCTAAACGAGAAATATGCAGAAGATTCGGATTGAAAACTATGACTGTGATGTTAAGTGAATTGGTTATACTTGTGAAATGGACAATATCTCACCTTTTCGGTAATCTCACATTTGTCATTTTTGCAGTCAGGCGGTGCAGGTCCCTGTACCACAGCTGGTTCCTCTTCTTCGAGAGTCACAAGCCCAGGATCCGGCGCAGTACAGGTACTACTGACTGAGTTATGCCGACTCGGGTAAAGACTAACGCTAGCCAGTGAACTAAGGGAGTTATCTGGCGGCAGAGAGTCTTGGCTTCTTAAAGAATACTGCGGACTAACGTCCTTGTGGGTCAGATGAACTTCAGTGTCCTTTAAGATCCGGTCCCTTAACAGAGGGACGCCGCCGTTACAATGACGGTGGTTGAAGACGTGTAAGCTGCAAAATAGATTGATAGATCTAAACAAAAATTAGAAAACACAGCGTTTTAATTAACAAGAGAGATACATAAGTTTGAAGTTTGTGATCAGATATCATTTTATTTATCACAGTAGGGTCAAAATTGAGAAATTCAATATTTTATATAGAGAAACCAACTCAAGCTATGCACCATATTTGCTTAAAATGCTATATAAACTTTTTAGATAAAAAAAATGTGCATATTCAAAATTTCTGTAGAAATAATTCTATAGAAATTTTTTACATAATTATTAAAAAATTTAAACAAAAATGTTAATACTTCAAAATTTGTTAACAACTTTATTTTATAAAAAGATCGGTTACCGAGGGGCGTTCTTGTTTCCGTTTAAGCTCTTCAGGGCCTCCGGGCACAAGCCTCCTTCCTCCACTGCTGCGGTGAGGCAGCCCTCGCATTCTTTCAGCTTTACTTTGGGGTGGTCTTCTTCGAAAAAACTGCTGGTCTCTTCCTCACCGCTTTGCCGGCGAGACACCGTCTGCAATACGAAAGATACACAAATTCTCATTCATAATTTTCTGAGAGGTGAGTGACTGAAGTGAAAAATGATAAGAACAAGGCAGAGACATATCGAGGGTTATTATTGCCTGTCGTGTAATGTTACATCACCTTTCATAATTGGTAATAAAAGGTAATGTGAATAATTGTCTTCACGGTACCTCTTAACACCATGGATGTGCCATCCCTATACAAGTAGGCAAAAAGTTAGCTTTTTCAAAAACGAGTTTTAGTTAACAAAAGGACAGTATCAAAGAAACCAAAGAGCAGGACAAAAATTAATTGAATATATAATTTGGAATAGTGTCAGAAGTTGATATGAAAGAATAATAAAAAAGAAATGAATTAAAAAGTTTAATGTTTATTTAATCAGAACAGAACCTTTGAATCCGGCTATTGTATTTTCCTACTCGTGACGATATGTACAGGTAATTCTTAATTTGACCTATCATCATGGTCATAGATACAATGTAGCCATAAAATCTGCCAATGATTGCAAATAATTATTACCAAAGAACCATTGAATATAATGCTATAAAACTTTCAAAATGGGTATAACTGCGTTGTAGGTAATTAACTATAGGCAACGAATCTAGAAATAATGATTTTACATCTAATTATTGTCAAAATGGTGTCAAATATAGAGCGAATTCTGTGTGTTTTTCGTTTTATGAATTCAAATCAACTATGATATTCAGTGTCTCTTTTGGAGATAAATAAAAGATAGAGTGTTTGCAACAGCAATCGAATATATAGATATACTAAAAATTCGAATCACAGATGTTGTATCTAGTGTGAGAGCCGAAATAGTGGATAATACTTGGCGAAATTCGGAATCTCGCCTTGCTGTTCTTCGCGTTACCAAGAATTTTGCATTCCATTTCACTGGCCTCAGTAAGCGGCTTTATTAAAAACACTCTTCGTGTCCTTATAATGCATCGGAACATAAGTATAGTCTTTTTTAGAGTCAAGTTTTACGTTTGGGAAATTAATTGCTTTATTTCAGAGATTAAAAGTTCGGACGTAATGGAATTCGAAGTACAACAAATCGATAAAAGTATGCTTCTGCACAAAATGTGAGCTAAAATTAAGTGAACTTAATTACAAAGTTTACTGTCCTATTACATTTTTAACAACATTAAGAGACGGATAAAAAGTAAAAGGAAAGGGAAAACAAAGTTAAAAAAAAATTACACAGTTTTGCAAAAAATACCATAAAACAATTAAACACCACTCCCATATATGTATTCACAGCAAACTGAAAAATGTAGCATAAAAAATATATTCGAAATTTTCCTCTCCTTCATTGTGAATGATTATTAATAATTTTCAGTTTCAATTAATTGGAAATTCAGTCGAGGGATTCACTATCTATATGATTAAATTTAGCTTCTAACTTTATAAGCTAACATGGAATTTTCAAACTTCTTGACAATTGCCTTTTAACCTCCTGATTGAAATAATTAATCCTCAAGAGCTATTGAAAGTTTGCGACGACTGGAATAATCAAGATAGTATTTCTAATTTCAGTATTTTAAGTTGGTGAAATCTGAGCGGAAATTGTCAAAATGCCAACAATTGTTTCCTAATCAGTGAACACTTTCAATTCATTGATTAATTTAAACTAGCTCTCGGATAAAGCTGCATTCAACATCAAAATGAAAAATATAAAGTGTTTTGATATGGAATCAAAGTAATTCTAAAGTCACACAAAATTTAAGTAATAATTTAAAAAATAGTATTTGGAATTAAATTTTAATAAATATTTCAAATGAAAATGAGTGATAAATTAATGATTAATTTGGAATTAAGAACAAGTCAGACACTGAATTCTTTAGAAAAAAATTATTATATTCTGAAAGCAAACTCACATTTAGTCACATTAAACATGTTCGTTTTAAAATCTTGGATTAGCACTTTTGGGAGATTTTACTTTATAAAACAGGAATGGGCAGAAAGACGAATTCAAAATTCTTTGTTAGGTCTTGATCTTGATTTTCATGCTGTTTGGTCCTTTTTTTCATTTTTCTTCTTCCGTTAGTTATTTTGGACAGTACTATTTCCTTTTTATGCGAAATTTAATAATGTAGCTAATTCTATCGACTGTAAAATTTTTAGGAGTGGTATAAAGAGCATTTGATATAATATCAGTAAATAATGCAATAATTATGTGATTAAACTTAAATAACAAATAAAGAAAGAGGTGTTTTAATGTAAAAAATTATTATTTGTCAAAAAAAGTTTTTTTAAAGAAATCTGTTGTTTGTTAAGTCAATACCAATTCTATGTTAAGACCCTTAAGGCCAAATAAAAAAATATTTACTTCAAAATATTTTATTGTAAATTTATATTATTTTTCTGTAATTTTCCGGATTGTGCGTCGTTTTTACGTTTCTTGTTAAAGTGGATAATATGAATTACAGCAAAATATATCTATCTTTTCATTTAACTTTCAACTCATCCCTATTTCGGTGAAATGAACGCCTCCTTAACCCATTTGCATCATATGAAAATATGAAAAAAAAAGGCCCATATCGCGGAAATTTTTTTATTTCATATTTAGGTGTAAAATTGCATAAAAGTAGAAAAAAAATCCTTTTCGAGCATTATTTGTCAGTCATTTTGTTCAGTGTGGTAATATTTGAAATGTGGGATGAATATAGGTATATATCATATTATATGCATAACATATAATATGATGCAGCGTATTTATACGCTCCAGTGATAGTGACCAGGAAAATTGGGCGTATATATACGCTAATGATGCAAATGGGTTAAACACGCGCAAAAGAGCAGAAGCTTTCCGAATCAGACCACTTCACGAAACACGCACACAACAACAACAACAGCATGCACGCACATTATAAAGCAATGTTGTATGTAAAATTTACCTACATTTTAACACATCTTAGCACTATCTATTTATGCCGCTATCAGAAGTATTCTCACATGCAAATGCAACAGCAGCCCTGAATACATGAAAATGGAAATCGAAACAAATCGAAGAGAATATTTAATTCTTCTGCATTTAGGAGCGGTTTCAAGAACAAAATTTAATAAATAAATAAATAATTTTTTATAAGTAACGTAATTCATTTAAGTTCTAAAATTTTGAAGAATTTTTCAAGTTTAAAAAATTTTAAAATAATTATTATTATAAATCCTGAAAAAGAAAAAGTATATTAAAAAATATGCAAGACGTATGCATTATCATTAAATATACATAACCGCCATGAAAGTAATCTCATTACTTATTTATTATGGATTCACAGTAAAGAATGAATGAAATTTTTATAAAAATTAGGATAAGAAACCTCATCTTTGAATAAATGATGGTCTATTACAATATTCATAAACAACAAGCTTATTTAAATGAAGATCGATACCCTATTTAGAATATTTCATTTCTGCAGATTCATTCCTTTATGTCTTTTTTCTTTCAGAAACCCTTTTGGGTACGTGTTTAGAGATATCATTTGGAGCCTTTAATTACAAATATAAAACTTTAAAAGCGTTGTATAATGCTAATGAAAAAACTCATTACTGGAACTCCCATAAAAGTAACCCTTAAAAATTATCACTACGAATTTCAGTATTTTATTGATCGCGAGCTGGAACGCACTTTCATGGTTTTAAGAATTTATAGTTTCAATTAAAACACAGTTCCCCACTGAACGAATGGTAATTTGCGATCTTGTGTTAATGTTTACCATCTAACACTTCGACGTAAATCCAGCTCCAGCAGTGAAATTGGCAAAATGCCAATTCTGGAATATTTTGAGGCCTTTTTAATAGTTTTTTTGTTTAAAAAACTTACTTCATGATGCATGAAATTGAAAGAGGTGCATACTGAAATTAATTTGTTTCTAATTATGAAACATTAAACTTCATAACACTTTTTTTTCAGTTTTAATTAGTTTTCTGCTTAAAGTTTTTTCATATTTGCAGTTGAGCACTCTCAAATAAAAAAAAAGGCAACATATATTTTTCATTTTAAACAAAAGTATTTCGTATTCCTAGTGATTTAAGAAGTAAATTTTATCGAGTGCAAGGGAATGTTATCCAAGTATGAAGTCCAAGTCATTTATTGGAAGATTTACTAATGAAATTTTTCAGTTATTTCCGTGGAAGAACAAGATATTTCATGAAATAATCCATAAGTTAAGATAAATTATATCATGAAATACCTAGTTACTCTAATGAAATAACGGATTTCAGACTGAAATAGAAATATATGTACTGTTATGTGCTTTTTATCTATTATATTGCAATGTCGAATTTTTCTATTTACTTTTGAAAATAGTGATTGAATTATATTGTAATAATTTTTAGACAATATTCTATTATGTTACTTTTCATATGAATACAATAATATTTTTTACAGACAACAATAAATTATCAATAAAACTAATGATTTGTGAATGCTACAATGTTAAAAAAATTCCGAAATTAGTTTTTTTGCCCATTGATAGCATTACCAGCGAAAAAATGGTTTTTATTATATTATTGTTGTTATTTATGATATTTTGTCGCAGACAATCCCGCTGACAAAGTCAGTGATTTAAGCTAGATATATGTAGTACCTTCTGAGGGTAAGGCCCCTGAGCACCAGAAGGCAGAAGTCTGACTTTTAGCTCATATGAAGATGACACGCACTCGCTTGCACAACCCCTTTTTACAGGTGTGTTTTTCACACACCTCTAAATTGTTAACGTATGGTATGTGCATATGTATTGTCAAGGGTCAAAACATTCTTTAAAATTCTTCTCTGACGTCAAGACTAGTCGACTAACAGAATCTGCAGTAAACACTTGCACAAGCTTTAAAACATGTAAACGAAAATCGTTGCGATCAATAGTAGAAATCAATAATTTTTAAAAAGGTAAAAAAATCAGGAACAATGAAGGATATCTTTTAGAATATTGCAAGAAGAACGAAAATAATGGTTGCATTGTGTAGCAAAATATACTTTTAAAATATGTAACATAATAAATATTAAAATAATAAAAAAGAGTAGTATTTTAAATGCATTTTAAACGGCCATAAATGTTTTTCCTTGAAACAGATTATCACAAAAAATAATTTTATATAATATTATACGTGCACATACTGTAGATTGAGAATCCTTGAATACAAAAATAACAGCTCATCGTTTCTGTTAGAAGTAAAGAATGCATGCGTAAGTGATTTTGACTCAAAGAAAGTAATAAATAGTAATCTGACAAAGTAAATGTGTGAAAATTTTCATGGATTCGTGTACTTATTTTCTGATGTTTGGATATTTTTTATTGAATATGAAGACAATTTCATAACAGGTACATAACTAGGAACTAAATGACAATTTTTGAAAGTTTGTTATCATACTGGAAAAATATATGGGCGTACAGTTGTTGTCTAAAATGGTACGTAAGTGCAATCCAGTGTAAGACAGTCTGTAAAACGAATAGTTATTTTTGGAATATTAGAATTTTGTCTGTATTGTTTTGCTAATTTTTTGATATTTTTTAAAAAGTTGCTTTGTTAATGAATTACTAATTTTGTGAAAATTTTATAAGCTTAAAACGATAAAAATGACATTGAAGACATTATGGATACAGTTAAAAGGAATAGGATTTTAAATTAAGGAACATTACAATTTATCAAAAAAAAAAAAAAAAAAAAAAGCCTTTTCTTATTCTGCTTTCATAAGTTGAAGTCATACATTTATGTATTTGGATTTAACAATATTGTTATCCTAAATTATTATTTGGATATTTTTTATTTAAGTTATAATATCTATATGTATTACATCAATCCAGATCCAATCGATTCTCCCTTTTTTAATATCAAACCTATCATCTGTTCCAACTTCGTTTATTGAAATTCAATTGGCGAGACATTGTGGTTTTATTTTTTAACATTCGCCAAGACTCAGTAATGCAAATAAAAAAGAAATGAAACTAATAAGAAGAGGAAATTAAAAAGGGAACAATTAGGAGCGGAAAAATAAAGATGACGAAATAAAGCTGATCCAAAAATATTATTTTAATGGAGTTTAGCTTTCGTTTTTTTCCCTTCTGTGCAAATGAAGAAAAATCTCCTATCTTAGATGTCTTTTTTTAAATTTTGTAATATATATGTTAATGTGCTTTGTAATGAATTAAACAAAGTTTGCTTTATAAATTATGTCTGTGTCTTGATTGAATTTATCTATTTTATTTTCTTTATATGTTCCAAGAATTTATCCATTTTTTATTTGGCAATTTCTTTTAATTTTCTTACTTCAAAAATAATTAATTAGAAGAATTGAATATGGCCATAAAGCTATTATAAGTATTTTTTCATTATTTTGGCCTCGGGTTAAAAACTGTACTCAGAATTTTGAATTTATGAGCAGCCAAGAAAAAATAAATCAAGAAAATTCTTTCATACGCATATGTTACAGATAAGCAGCAGATCTTAAATGCAGTTATTCAAATTTTATTGCTTATTATCAATTATATTAAGGAATTCCATTTCAATGAATAAATTTAATTTTAACCTTCCAGCGGGCGCGGCCATCATACCAACCTGAAAGGTCGCGCGTATTTCCCACATACGCTATAGTAAATTGTAAATTTTCGAAAGCGTAACTATTAAAATTATATTGTAAGTAGCTTAGGATTAATAACTACAATCCTTTTAAACATTTTTTACATAAAAAGAAGCAGAAACAATATAAACATAGATTGCAATAACAATATAAAATGACCACAGGTTAACTGAATTAAGTTAAAAATAATATAAATGAGATTGTTGATATTTTAACAGAGCAATTTGCATATAAAAATATAGAAGTGCAAAAATGCAAAATTTATGTATGAAAAGGAAAAAGTAATTGAAAGTTAAATATGAAAAGGAAGAAAATAGTTTCATAGTTATTTCGTTACAGCATTGCAATTGGAGCAAATGCATTTAGTGCTCTCCAAACATATAAATTTCTGTCAAATCTCACAACTGAACGTCGTGATTCTAGTCCGTTTTTTTTGGCAGGGTTTTTCCCTGACGTAGCATCTTCCACTTTTTCAATACCTAGTTCAGCTTTTCCATTTAGCACCTTAAATTTTAGATCACTTTGTAGAGATGTGGGTGCTTTTTTTCAACATTTTCCTTCATAAGTGCATTTGCCAGCTGTCACTAGTCTAAAACAATACGGATTTATTTGTAAAATCATAAAAAATCAGATGTGACAAAATCTTACATGAACGGTTGCCCGTATCTCTAAAGTACAAATATCTGATTGGCTGAGACCTATTAACGCCACAAACTTAGGACAACTGAAAGCAGGTCAAAAAGAGGGGGACAAATAGCCAAGGGCAGGCGTTCCCAGTGCCACCAGATTTAAAGTTATAAAACGAAATTCATCTCTAGTGTATCTCTTACATACTCGCGTCCGCTGAAAGTTTAAAAATTGCACTTAGTCATTAAACGGAGATGAACCACAGCAAATTTCAAGCTCGCAACCCACACGCTTTATCTTTGGTGTGTAGTAAATATAATAATCTGCCATAAAGTCTTGGTCTTTTAACATTTTACATCGTTAAGAAAAATGTCATAACATTTTTAGTCTTTTGAAGAAAAATGTAAAACATTTTCTTCTATTTTCTTCATAAATCCAGATTCACTTCTGATATTTCCAAATGAAATAATTGTGATCCATAACTGTTGAGATTTAAGAGCAAAATATAATGAAATTGGGATTGCCTGAATTTGAGAAGTTAGCTGTCGGAAACTAGTACATGAAATTCAAAGTATTTTCATGTTAGAATGCAGTTATCGGTGAGAGGAATTATTCACACTTGCAAAAAGTTAAAACTAAAGTATCAGATCAAAAATTTCGATATTCATCTTGGATTAGTTTTGAAATTAATCACTGCTGCCAAAATATCCTCCGGTCTAAGAAATATGGTAGCAAGGGAGAGATGCCAAGTTTTAGAAAGGAAGTATTAATTTTATCCATGTTCTTGTTCCTTTCTATACTCTATTTCTGAAATAAATCTGTGTTTTTATAAACCATGGAGGATTATTTTTTCATTTAAATTTGACACTTCTGAACTACGAGTATAATTTTGGATTCAGTTAAAAATTATATTTAGAAGGTTTTAAAAATTTAAATTGTATTTATTCCAATACATTGTATAACTGATTATAAACATAATAAAGAAGTAATTTGTATAAAAACACTGAATTAAATTGTTTCTTTAATTTTTTATTGAAACCATTTTAATTCAAATTATGGATTTTAAAATTGTTTTTCAATCCAGCAGACAGTGGACAATACTTTTTTTAAATCATAAAAAAGTTTAAATGTTAAAAGTATGGATATGAAATATCGGATATCTATTACACCCCTCTTCAGCATATATTTGTCAATAAATTTTTTGAAAGGAAGAAATAAATTAAATTTAAACTATTTATAATAATGCAAAAAAAAAAAAAAGCCCAACTCCTTTCAAAAGGTGTTTATCTTTTTTTTCTTCACGTTTCTCAGGTTTGTGAGGAAGACTTAGTATAGAATTCTAGTAAAGATTTCATATCCGCAGTTAATAAACAATCAAAAGTCGATGACAATTCAAATTATTGCAGTGAAAGCTAAATGATATCTTATCGTTCCTCTTTAAATAATCCTGAATGCTTTAAAACTAAATTTGTACAATTTCATGCAACATTTTTTCTAATCATAGTGCGTTCAGAAGAATGCGTTTCGCTATTTCCTGGTAATACAGTCACTTATACATTCTGTGTGCAAGTAGTTTGTTTAAAACAAATAAAGAAAAAATTTACAATAGTTATCGCTGTTATGATGAATGAGAACAAGATTCAGATAAAATTCTACTTTAGGAGTTTAGGTATGAGCTTCAGAAAAATTCGTCATAAAATCTTTCTTTTAATTCAAATGGTTAATTTTAAAATGATTACCCTTTATTAGTTCCATTATTTTTAAGTTGTCTATTTTATTGGTTAATTTTCCATATTAAGCTAACTGTGTAATTTTAACTCTCCCCCTCTCAAAATGTTTGCAGTTTAGTATTAAAAGAGATCTTTAAATTTATACACTAAATGTTAAAAAAATAAAACAATTGCATGAAATATACTATCAAGCAGTCCATTATAAACAAGGCTTAGCAAATGATTTCGAACAATAAGAGATAATCATATACTTAAAATTAGAAAAAGAGTTCTGAACGACGTGCAGAGCTATACTTTAGATTTTTTGAGTTGCTATCTCTGAAGAAAAGATAAGGTTTAAATTTTCACACAGTTCTCTGTCCTATTGGCTTAGCAAAATATTTGACATAAAAAAGAAAATCTATGCTTTTTTTCGAAATTGACCAAATTATGAAATTTTAATTTTTAGAGCACTTTAATGGCCACTTTGAGCCTGCACTGCCCTTGCTTGGTGACGTTTCCAAGAGATGGCCATTGAATAACATTATTTAAAATAGTGGCGTATAAAGTTTAATAACTGGACTAACTTTATTAGCAGACGAACAGCCCATATTTTTTTCCAAATGTTATTGTGTTTATAATATTTTACTAAGTATCATTAACCGTATTAAAGATTGTATAATTTCTTCAATGGTTTATTTATTCTCTCAAAAAACATAAAATTAAATTCTTCACATCATTAAAACCATTTTTCTAACCGACCGTATTCGGATATCTTTAAAAATTATCTAATGAACTTCAATGGAATAATAATAGAATTTGAGATAGAATTATCCATTCTATTGAAGACTAGAAGTTTGTATCTTGTACTTCAGATTGCCTACTGTCTTATCTTCATTAATGTATAGGTAACTTTTTAAAAATGAATTTCTTGTAGTGACAATATTCTATGTCAATTTGTCTTACCTTGAGGCTGTCCGGGTTGACGTTGAGGCAATCAGCATCTCTACTGGGCGCCGGAGAATTAGGAACTTCGTAGTTTGGCACGTACATCAGAATCTCGCTGCCGATGCTCGTCCTCTGACTCCGGGAGGACTGGCTGCCAGAGTCTGGTAGACTGGCTGCCGTCTAGGAAGGATAAGAAATAAATGTCATAATAGTGAGACTTATATCTTGGGGAAGAAGTGAGATGCCATCTTTGGGAAGAAAATGATATACGTATTCTTCCTATATTATTCACAAAGTTTCTTCTATTACTATATAAAAAAATAGCTACTTTTGTCCTCATATCAGCAGCAATATTTGCGCGTGTCATATTTTATTAAACACTTGAATAAAATGCTACGTTCACTCTATTTTTTTATTATGAGAGTAAAAATTTTTTTAAAAGGAAAATTGATTTTTGAAACCATTTTAGTTAATTATACATTTAAATTCAGAAATTTACTTTTTTTCCGTCTTGATTTATTATTTCTTACAATCTCAAGATTTCTATTTTTGTTAGGTATGTGACATTTTTTTTCTTCTTTTCTTTGAAAAGGGTTTAGCATTGAATAAAATCGAAGTAACTTAAATCTTTACAAATTAATTTTTAAATTTAATCTCTATCTCTTTCATTTTATATTTACCATGACTGTCACTCAAATGTATTGTAACTAATAATAGCTGTTGTAGCATCTAATAATAGCTGCTGTATGCAACTAATAGCTGTTGTCATTGTCTTTCTATTTGATCGAATTTGTTATCAATTTCTGAATGAAAATTAATTACAAGATGGATTTTAGAAAAACTAATTAATTTGAAAGAAACATTAATCCAAACAGAATATGTTTAAGGGATGCGTATATTTGTATAAATGATTTCTTAATTCCAATAGCTACATACTGCATACACTCTATTATACACTATACCTTTATGGCTTTGGTATTCGAACAAGCGGATCATCAGTTATTATTTTGATAACTTAATGGAAGATTTTATTACTTGTTAACTTTATTTTTTGTTAACTTAATGGAAGGAACTTAAATGGAAGGTTTCACCATTTTATTTGGTGAATTTGAATGAAATTTTTTGGTTTTTGAATGGTGAAATAGTATGTATTCTATATCGTTCGGAAAGAAAATTAAAAAAATTGTACAACTAGCGAGTATTTCAACGACAATGCTCTAAAATGTTCGTATTTGTGATTTCATATCTAATTTATAATACCATTTATATGTTATTACTTAATCTTTCTAGTTTTTCTGCAACTATATATTGAGAAAATACAAATAAATGTATACAAAAAGATTGAATGTGAGCAGGAAGAGTAGGTATCCTTGATATTTGTGACAGAGAAAGAACCTTACCGATGTTTTATCTATGGATTCGAAAGACTGTCCAGGTACGTTAAAGGCCATGAGTGGTGTCAGCCTGTCTTTGAGGTCCCTCATAAGAGGTTCCAGGGTGTTGTTTGGAGAGCCCTGAGGGGTAGCTGCCGTGTGCGTGATGAGAGGTGGGGAGAAGTGACTCCCTTCCCCTTGGTCCTGTGAGTATCTCGGATGGTGGTGGTGACCTGAAATCGACCAATTATAGTGAGTGGATGTAAAATGAATAACAAAAGAAGTGCACGTAAATTCTATGAATCAGAAATTGTTTCAGGTTGATATACAAGCTGACCATTAAATAATATTTTAATGCCCATTTTTGTGATCATTGGTATATATAAATGTGATTTTTTTCCATATGGTTTTGTAAGGTTTGAAAGTATACAATAATTTAAATCGATTCACCAATAAATAACCATCTGCTGTTATACTGGTGACATCAATGTCACTGGCAATTAAAAATGGAATATTTATTTCAAGATAAATAATAAAAAATACAATGAAAACTGAAACATTAATGTGGAGATACGAAATAATATGATGAATTGTTTTTGAAAAAAGTGAATCAAATAATCGTACCATGTCGAGATGATTGTGATTCTTTTCTAGAAGTTTTTTTGACCTGCTTATGCTCTTCTTCATGATTAATAGACTCGTCACTCCTTTTCCTTTCATCCTGAAAAGAATGAAGAGGATCCATAATGATCGAAAGTTGAAATTGAATTTAATTGTAGGACACAACTACAGAAAAATTGTTCATTTCGATGTAAAGAACTAATATAATGTGGATATGAAAGCTTCAGAATTTTAATCAAGCGAAACAGTCAGAACATTTAACCAAAATGTATAAAGGTAAAAAAAAGCATTTCCTATGTTAACTTTGAAAAAAATCCAGTTATATAAATGCTATTAATAATGCCCAAATACTCACTTCTGCGGAGAAACCTTCAACTAAGATAGCAACTAGAAGATTAAAAAGAACGTAGTTTCCGAAAGTCATGAGCGCTACGAAGTACAGAGCCGCCCAATGGGAGGTTCTCTCCATACCGTTGAACAGAACGATGTTCCAATCTTCTTGTGTCAAGATCTGCAAGGCACACAACATGCGGGTCAGAACACATTTCACAAGCAGAAGGTGGTGAAAATGAGAGAAAGAAAATACCCGAATGAGAAGAGAAAAAGAATATACAATATGATAAAGTGATTGGCAGAACTTTATTCGAATGTTTGAGTGCCACTTTAAAAAGGTAAAGTTGTACGCTCTCCAGCATGTCTTTGAACAAAGATATTTTCCCATAAGCACGATGCTATATTTCGAATTCTGAGAAATATTAGGTTGTTCGGAAAGTAATTTCGTTTTTTCCTGACAAAGGATTTAATTGCATTTTTCGCATCCAATTTCATACTTAAACCGCAAAATCATTTTATGTTTTAAGAGCTGATATAGCAAGGCTTGAGTGTGAAAAAGTGCAGCTGATTCTTCGCAGTAGTTTTTGGATGGTGCCCTTTTAAATATGGAGAGCAATAAACAGCATTTTCGTCATTTTTTTCTTTTTTGCTATATAAAAGGTAAAAATGCTGTCAAGCCAGAAATAAATTAGCCAATATGTGTGGAGAAGATGTGTTAACAGTACATCAGTACCAGAACTGATTTGCAAAATTTTTCCTTCAAATGAGGAGGCCAAAAACCACCTCGATCAGTTTTTTTTTACAGCAAAGACCAAAACTTTTATGAGCGTGTAATCATGTTACTACCAAAAATATGGCAAAAGGTATTAGACCAGAATGGCAATTTTATAATTTAATAAATAATTTATTCATTAAACGAAAATTTCTTTTCATTTTGACAAAAAAATACGAAATGACTTTCCGAACAACCCAATACTTTCATGCGCTTTTAAGTATTAGTATGAATGGTAATTAAGAGTGGAAGGAAATTATCAAAGTCTTCGAATGACTCTATTATATAATTAATCTTTTTGACATTGAAATTGTTAGAACATGTTAAATTACTCTTGGAGATGCTGTATTAAAGATAATCAGCTTGTAATGAGAATAAAATATACCTTATCAGATTAATTTGGAATATATTGGGCATCTTTAAAACGAAAAAAAAAAAGAAAAAAAGATGCGACGTCGCAGCATAACCGCAAATCAATTATAATAAAATATTAGATCACATGATCAATGACAGTTTTTATGCGGCTTTGGCGCTATTTGAGATTGGTTCCATTAAAAATAAATTCCTTCTTTTGGCCAGTATTAGCTTTATATACTTGGAAAAAAATTATATTTTCCCACATCACCCCATCCGCCGCTATCTTTAAAAGAGGAATAATAGTATTCCTAAATATCTGTGTCCCATGGAGGTTACCATCTCGAAAACTGTTACATTTTATAAAATATAAACGGTCGATATTTACAAAATATAAAAATAATTTCGTCATTGTTCAAATATATAAATAAAACAGGCAATTTCTGGATTAATAAAATATTATGCCAATTGGAATATTTTCCCTAAGAAATTCTTTGTTTTTCAAGTGCTTTCTTCAAGAAATATTTTGAAAATAAAATTAAAAGAGTCTTAAAATTAACTATTAGCAAAATGAACAACATGAAATAAAATTGTTCTACACTATCAACAAGAAAACAGCAATATATACAGAAATTCTGAAATATGCCTGTAAAATTTCGCTATTTGAACCTTATTTTTGGATCCTCAGTATTTCTTATCTATATCTTATTTTTTACTTTACATATGCAAAAAAAAAAAAAAAACTGGTTCCGTCTACAAGAATAAATGTGAGAAATGCAACGAAAATTTGGGCGTGTAAGAGTTATTCTCTTGTCTAGTCACATCTTTTAACCGAAAACTTCAACAAGCTAAGCATTTTATATAACATCGTGTATAACCATATGCGGTGGTCACAATTGTTTCTGCTTTTTATGCTGTTTTCCTAAAAATAAATACAATTTTATTCTCACCATTTTGAAAGCAATGGATTAACATTGAAATGTGTATAACTAGTCTGTTATTAAAGTTTAACATAGTTTTAACATAGCAATGTTAGTATTAATTATTAAAATAGCAGGAAATAAATTCATCATTGATTAAAAAATGCAAAATCAATATTACGCATTTAAATGAAATGCAGTTTTTGATTTAAATTGACCTTTACAAAGAATAATTACTTAATATTATCTATATAATATTATGCATTTAGTATACATTTTACATTATTTTCTTCAAAATATAATAGTCAAAAACAATATTCGACAAATTGTAGTATTTTTTTTTTGGTTTTAAATATATTTTACGTCTATTTCCAAAACTTTTGATATTCTGCTTCCGAATATGACCATAAAATTGTTAGATTAGCTCAATCTTACCTGGCATATTCATGATTATTAATGTAAAATTATAAATATAATTATGATGCAATATTGGTTGCAGAATTGTCAAAATATTCTTCTAATAATGAAAAATATAATGTGCCTGTTAAAAATGGAATAATATACGATGATTTTTTTTATTTTCTTGCTTTAATAACAGAGGTATTATATGTGGTAAGACATTAATAGTCATCTAAATACTGACAAGAACCGTCTCTACATACTGTTCTTTTCAGTCTTTTGAGACGTCCACTTTTTGAGATTCTATATCACTAAGGAATGAGACGCAGAAGGATGAGATCCTTTCTGGAATTATTTGCTCTTAATTTCCGCACTATTAAATACCTTTTCGTTCACTTTTCCCCACACATATATGTGAGTGTCGTGTTGTTTCTGACCTTATTATTTTATTTTAATTTTGTCTGCGAATAATCTGAGTTCACTTGAATGTAAACATATCCTCCTTTCATCTTCCTATTTTGACGAATTTAACCCCATCCTAACGCATGCATGAAAGAGCGAAGTATTTCAAAATCCGTCGGCAAACATAGAAGAGAATATTTTAATGAAAGTATTTGAAATGCCTATAGTTTACAGAACCACAATTATAAACACATTCTAAAAGAGAATGTTAAAAAAATATGGACTAAATTTCATGGATAGCTTATTTCAACCACTCCTGAAGATATGTTGTTGCACATTTGTCAGAAGATATCAATGGAGCATTCGCTTTATTCTGATCCACAAACCTAATATAAAAGTACAGAGTGAAATAAGTTAAACAAGGGTTGTTTAAACTCATCTGTAGGGAATCCTAACAATTTCGTTTAAATTTCGTACAAATGCTTTACTGTGTATGCTTTTTGATTTCTGAAAGAAGAAATTTATTTTATATTTCAGTCACTGACGCTGGCTTTGCTCACCAATGTACATGTTTTAAATATGCGCAGTATACTTCATAGGAGAAATCATGAAGCGTTTATTTACCAAATGAGGAATTTGTCATGAAACTTACTTGACCAAATCGTTCTCTACTTATTAAGTTGTTTTATCAAAGAAATATCTATAATTCTGCAGTACATAAAGCATTTGGACAGAAAAAATATTTATTTAGATGGCGTTTGCAATTTTTAGATCTTCAAAAAATGATTTTGCATTTCGAAGTGCCGATACTGAGGCCAAACCAAACGAATAACTCGACAGCAGGGAGTGAAGAAGTTACGTGTGCAGTACTAGAGAAGACAGCTGCGAGTACAGACGGTAGCAATAAGGTGCATATGCTATATCACGGGAATAGAGCACACCATATACGACAATGTAAAGAATCATGAGAAACGTCTTTTATATATTTAAGATATTTCACACTCCATAAAACACTTGCTTTCTGATGGTAATGAGATGCGTAAAATATTTGCTTTGATGTTCATTACTCTGATGAAAGTGCAGATACAATGGAGTGACGATATTCATTTCTGCTTGAATGATGTTGTCAATATGAGTAATTATCATATTTGATCAGAGACAAATCCCCACGTCCATTAAGGATTTTCACTACACATTTTAAAAAGGAAAATGTAGTATAGTTAAACTATATATTTCAGCACTGATCATTATTTCTTTAAAGAAAATAAGATATAGATCAATGATATGTTTTATTACAAGCTTCTCGAGAATAATTTCAAACTCTTGTGACTTTTCGCAGAGAAGATTTGTAGAGTTGCGTTTATATAACCAGTGATTCGAAATTAGCTGTCTACAAGACATTATTTTGATGTGTGTATCCTACTTCTAAACGAAGGACTTACGTTTTACCTTGGAATGTTTGTGCATCGAATGCAATTTCTAGAATAAAAGAATAGATGACATACTATATCGTGTTTATAATGATGATCTGGTTCCACATGTAATAGTAGTAAAGTTGCATAAAAATTCATTCCGCTTTGCTATTAGTTCATTTCATGTGATTGCAAAAAGTTGTTAAAGAAGGAGAAAGGAAAAATATTTGAAGCCCTTATAAGCATATTGAAACACTTTTGAATTCTGGATTTTTTTATTTCATAATACGTGATTGTGCATATTAACGATTGTTGTTAGACTTGTTAAGAAATATGTAAATATTTTCTCTGAGGCGCTATTTCTATTCTCAAATAATCAAAACGTAACTAATTTTATAAGGGATCATATAATCAAGAGCGCATAGTAGGAAATTTGAGTAAATTGTCTAAATATAGTTTTCCCTACAGACAGGCTTAACCTCTATGTAATTTGGATCATCTTGTATAATTTGCAGGAAATTCTTACAAGTGAAGTTATATTCTTATTTACAAAGCGAACAGGAATTTTCACTTACATAAGCAACTAGTCTAAGAATTACTATTATATCTTATTACCACTTTGATTGCCAGCGTCCTTGCGTAGAGACTGCGTGTCTTCCCTGTAATCTGAGAGTTTTGAGTTCGAGCCCTGGTTAGGGCATGGTTGTTCTTCACTCTGTGTTCTATCTGTGAGGTGTGTGAAAGAGGAGTTGTGCAAGCGAGTGTGGGATTTTCATATGAGCTAGAAATCAGACCTCTGCCCTCAGATACTAAGGGGTCTTTTTCCGCAGAAGCTATTGCACTTCCTTTCCGTGGTAACGTGGGCACGACATCATCATCATTGTGACTAGCTTTAAAATTTAAATCCGGATTCATTCAAACTCACATCTCCCCATTAATCAGAAAAAGTTTGTGGCAGAAATATAACGTTCCCCATTTTTCTTAACTTTAACATGTTTTGCTATCGCCATGCTAATTATGTCTATTATATTTTCTGAGATTTTTTTTCAAAAATGATTGAGATATTTTATGTAAGCACAACCTGAAGGTCAAAAAGTCTTGGATAGAAGCAGAGGAACTCAATTTATTGTTTAAAGCAAGAATATTTTTTATAAAATCTCTTATGAGGAATAATAGTAAAAAAAATAGTAGTGGAGAAATTTAAAATAAATTAAATGAAAGTACGTTAAATAAAGAAAAGCAAAAAGTTTAAATATAATTATGTATTATTGCTTAACAAGCGAGCATAATATTTCCAATTATGTAAAAAAAAAAAAGAAAAAAAATTAACCATTATCAATCTTTTTCTATTTTTTCCTTCTTATTCTGATTTGATAACAAGACCAATGCTCAGACTAAATATGAAAAATGTAAAAAATATTCGTTATTGATGGGTTTCTTTCTTCTTTTTTTCAAATTTCGTTCAAATTTCCGAAAATTGAAAGTTTTAATCGCTAAGCGGCGGGATACTTTTCAAAATTATAAAGTGCGTTATAGACATGATTAATTTCATTTCACAGTTTAAAGTTGGAAAAATAATATTTCACGATGAAGCGGTGCAGTTTATTTTCACAGAAAGGAGTTTATACAAAATTGAATATAATAATAGATGCAACTGAAAAAGTGATATGGACGAGCTGAATGAAGCTATTAGAAGATGATGCTCGTCAATATAAGAGCGCACTTTCTCAACTGAAAGTATTACCATAACGGCAACACATGCTATGAATATTAAATTACCATCCTAAAAAAACCCTAAGAAAAGCACTACACAAAGACGTTTTATGGCTCCATAATATGCGTTCCCTTTTGTAGTCAGCAGTTTAATTATAAGTACACAGAGCTGTTGCATTTTATTACTATTCAATGTGTTTTAGAGCTTTCTTTAATACTCAAGCTATTAAGTACTTAAGCTATTAAATATTATCTTGTTTTGAAATTATTATAATATGTTACCATCTTTATTCTACCGTCTGATAGATTACATGAGTTCAGAAGTCTAAATTTTACAGAAAAAAGTTAAAGCCCACCAATTCTTTCAATAATTGATAGAATGAATTCAATCTCACGCCATTATATCATGTAGAATCAATTATACCTCATTCCGCTGTTAGTTGTGGATTTAAATATTTTTACGCCCTAGATAATGTGCAATACGTGAGCTCTCCTTCAAAAAGATAGTCAATTTAGTTTCATATTTGAGCATATATTAGCATTTTAAATTAGTATTTATTTATTTAAGTTAATATTTTTTTAGTTCATTAACTTCATCAATTTATATGTATTTTTATTTATCTATCGCTATTCTAATCTACCCAGCATCCATGTTTGTACACAGTATTGTGAAGCAGATGTTAGAATTTAAAAAAGGTTCTAACTTGAATGATTATGCTTGACAAAGCGTAAATTATATTTTATGATTCATAGAATTAATATCAAACAGGATAATTTATTTAATACCTGTAAAATAAATTTTTTTAAATCGATTGTTTGCTGCCTCTCCTCAAGTTAATGATTCTAGGTAGCTTCCTTGTCTATCTAATGGGAAATTCGTCAGTATACACTCCGGAATAATGTCTTTTCCCTCCCTTTTTCAAGATACGCAATGAACTTAGAAATTATGCTGGCCGAAAGCTATTGATGAATTTCATGTGAGCGTAAAAAGAATAGTATTGAAATTGATTGGATTATTGGGAATAATAATTTTAAAATTTATACAAGAGATAAATTTTCAGTAAGCAATGCTTGCAATATCTAGATCATTACTCATTTTCCTGCATGAAGTTACTTTTATAATATTTTGAGTTAATTCAGAAATTTTATTTCTATCGACGTCGAGAATCAATTAATTTAGTAAAATATTTGCAATTTTTCATTACTTATTTTAAATTGAGATCTGTACGTTTCTTGATATTTAAACTGATAGGATTTGACTTCTGTACTGACAAGTAATACATTTATCTTCTGACAAAATTTATTTATCATACAATTTATTATAATGCAAATGCAAATTTATTAAAAGGAAATGAATTTGTAATTCTTGCTAATATAGAAGAATGGAATCAATCCTTAATATTTATCCTTAATATAATTTTAATAAGTTCGTCTTCAACATTTTTTTAAAAACATGCTTTAACTTTGATATATCAAATTGTTTTAAATCAAACGATAAAATTTCCATCATTCTTAGTTTTAATTTTTTTCTAATAAACGTTTGTAATATGATGAGTCCGTTTCTTTCTTTAAAATTGGTATTATTTGATTATTAGCTAAAAAAGGCAGATGACTGAATTTTTAATTTTAAAAGCATTTATTTTTCCTTTAATAATTAAATCTAGATTCAGAATTTATGTGTTAAGTACAGAAACCATTGGTAAGAGATTTTAATTACAAATTCGTAATAATATATTATTTCCAATTATTCTTAAATTGACGATGAAGAATCATTTTATTTTTAATATTAATAATCATTATTTTTATATATCAATTTGTTGAATACAAATAATTTAAAATATCAAAAAAAAAAAAAAAAAACGGTGGAATTTTTTGTAGGTAGTAATGTATGACCTTATTTTTGAGCTAAATTTCAATAGGCAACATTATTGAATATATATTTAAAGTCTTTCGTATTAAATATATCAGCAGAACTTTGCAATTACTAGGAGCTTTGAAATTCTGGAGAATGATCAAATTTCAAGTTGAGAGAATTTTTCATACCAATAAGTTTCAACAGCAAAGTGATAAAGGTTTATCTTTGTTTAAATGAACAACCTATAAGTCTCTACAATTTAATCAGTTTTAATTTCCACATTTTAATTTTCTGCATTAAAATCGAAATTTCATGAAAAATAAATCATAACTGCTTATATTTTTCTATTATTGTGAGATTTATTTCCGTTTTTTTATGTCTGAAATAATTTTCCGACAATAAATTCAACGGAAAACATCCATTTGAAATCTCGAAATGATAAAATTTATCAATGCTCGTGAAAGAGTTCTGTCCAGAGGCTTGTATTACGCTCAGAATAAAAGTTTAGAATAGTTACCTTTACCACAGTGATTTAGCTGAGGTACCGAACAAGTGTAATTTACAAGGCTGTTGGGAGCTGCACTACATCAACAGTTCGGAAAGTCTCGGATTAGATTCTTGATTTAATCGAACGCATATCGATCGCTTGCTTGAGTCTGATTTATTACGGCCTGTGGAGGTTGAGACTGGGATTCTCACCAGTTGACATTTTTACCATACAAATGCACACAAATTTTTGGTTATTCATAATAACAGAATTCGTCCACAATAATCCTCGTATAACTTCAACACACAATATTTACTGGTAAACTCGAGTCACAGATTAAATCGACTTGAGTAGATCAGTAATTTAATCGATTCGATTAATTCTTGATTTAATCGACCGCACAATCTATAGCGGTTAAGTCGGGGATTCACGACTAGTTAAAAATTTTTTACCATACAAATGCACTACACTAAATATCTTATCATCAAAGATCAGATACAATTTACTCACAGCTCTGAAAAATATTCCTATCCATACGTTACTTCTAAATAGAAACTTCCACCTGAATCACTTTAAAATTTTCTCAGAACTTATGCTTCATTTTATCTGCATCTCTAAACATATTGACTATTGCCCTGAATTTCTTACAGTGTAAGTTATATTGGCTCGCTGGTCACCGACAACTCCCACAACAATCGAAGTGTTAAACTAACATCATAACTAATTACATAATTCTTATGCTTCTCACGGCTTCATCACTAATGTATGTTCTTGTAATTGATGTTTATTTTTAATAATCTGAGTCAAAGCCCTTTGATACCAAGATTCAACCAAATATCCCAATGATAACTTTCGAGACTCATACAGCAAATCAGATAACTTTCAGTATTTAAATTCATACTTAAGTCATAACAATCAAGTTAAAAGAAAAAAAAAAACTATTTCGGCATGCCTATATATCATAGATGACCTATATTTTTTATACATAGATAATGATATATGATTTAAGTAATAAATTAAATCAATTCAATTTGTAGATTAATGCCATATGTTGAAATTTTACGAAGTTGATTATTATGGACAATTTCTGTTATAAACAAACAAGGATCATATTTGATGCTTAAGTAAAGGAATTAGTTTAGACCTAGTAACTGTAGTAAATTATTTTTATATCATTAATCTCTATCAATATATCGTCAACAGGTTTAGTGTAGCATTAGATTCCATCCTATAAACTATAACATTGTTATAAAATTCGTGGGAACATTTTCATACAGCTATGATAATCTTTGTAGAAATTGTATGAAAATCAGTTTATATGGTCTCTAACTAACGGTACATTTATTTCACAGAATTCAAATTATTTAAACTGCCATAGAAAGTCACATTTCACAGCCCCACATGTAATTGAGTTTCTAGAATGATTCGCTCTTTTGATGAGATAAATTATTCTGGCAAATGAGGGACGTCATTACTGCGTTGGCTCTAATTAATTTGAAAAGACCTTCAATTGAAATTCAGTTTATATTCACTTGAGAACTGTCAGTTAAAGTTGTATTCTTTTGAAATCGATGATCATATCAGGAGTATTTGATATTATTCTGTATAAACTATTGATTACGTTTTAAAAGGGTGTGTCTTATATGATGATTAACATAAACAGATGAAACCAATATTATTTTTTTTCGCATTCAATAAAAGTTATTTTTATTGAATAGAAGCTTGCATGAATGCATTAAAAAGGACTATATAACTGCAATATATTTAAAGTATAATCAGAAAAGAATGATTATTTTAAGATTTATCGTGAGCTTGAAAACAGAGTATAAAATTTTCTTGAATAATTTTTTTAAAGTAGTAAGTAGATTAGACTAAACATTTACTCACAAAAGGTGTAATAAATTTTTTGAGATAAAGAAGAAAACCCCAAAACGTTTAAATGAAAAATGTATTTTCTCTAAAACATGTTCAAATTATTTTTAAATTAAAAAGAATACTTTTTATATTCTATGCTTTTTAAGAGATAAGGTAATCTAATTTAAAATATGAATTTTTTTAAAATTAATTATAAAGTTGATTAATTAATTTCTAAAGATTTAGGAATCTTATTTTATTTTTGATATATATATATATATATATATATATATATATATATATATATATATATCGTTTGAGATATTGAAGCCAAAAGAAAGTTCAAAGTTTTTGCTATTTAGAACAAATAATCCATATTAAATCCATAATACAATTTAAAAAATTTCATTCCAAATTGTTAAAAACTCTGAGTTGTGGAAACCCTTTTGTAAAAAGCATAAAATTATGTTTGTTTTTGGTAATATCTAAATGTAGTTAAATGATGTCATATCATAATAAAAATTAATAAACATCGAATCTGATTAATAATCAACCCGTTATCAATTAAACAACTGTTCCTATTACTCATGATTTAGCCAAATTATGTGTATTAGGCAATGTCTCCCAGTCAGAAAGATCATGAACGAAATAATTAAAACCCCAATCTAAACAGGATACTAATTAGATTTCATTTTTTAAATGAATAAAATGCATTTTTTTCCCAAACGAATTGCAATAATAACATCTTCATTTTTTTCTTGCATTTGTTTTCATTCTTCTTACAAAGTTTAATCAATAAAAGTAAGTTTATTTTGAAAATAATTTTTAACCGAGACTAACAAAATTATAATATTGCGGTAGAATGAAGATCATTATGATCCATGCAATGGAAACCTGGCTTTTGTTTTCGGGAACATTTCTTTAATGATCACATTTCACACAAATAGGAAAGACAAGACAAGACTTTGACGCATGCATCTTAACAGAACAGCATCATATCTTATTATTTACAATCGCAATGCACTATGGGATGCGTACCTAATTGGGCTGGGCCATCTATTATCCAAAAGAGAAGATAGTAATGCTACTATAGTAATGTAAAAAATTTTTAGTCGAGGTGCTGGAAAATGATTCATTTGTTCTTTTGTATCTCAACTAAGATAGGAATTTAAAAGAAATATAAGTAATAACCAGCAATCGGCACTCGCTTCGCGCGCATCTTACCTGGAAGACTGTAACTGTTGCCCAGAGAAAGTTATCGAAATTCATTCTGTCACACAAGCAGTATGGTTCCGGCTTCTGTATTTCTTCGCAAGTGCACATGCCTCTACCGTCAGCCCTTCTGCAAAATCTACCTCCGAACAAATGCATGCCCAAGAGGCTACAGAGGTTAAATAGCATTAAGGCTAGTCGCTAGTTGCTGGTAGCGACACATTGCACAATAACATAATGAAAGAGACGCTTGCAAAATCAAGAATAATCCATCAACTGATTGATTCGTAAAAAAGAGTTCCATATATTTTTTACTTTATTCGTGAATAGTTTTTACAATCCCGGATACGGAGTCATTTAAAAAAATCGAATCAAAGCAGTCTGATTTGAATGAAATAAATAGATATTTTTTTGTATATTTTAATTGGAGAATATCTTAAGAACTACTGAAGTTGCAAGCGTCTCTCTAAACAAAACCATTCATGTGGTGTGATTATTTTTACATAGGTTAGCCTTTCAATCCTGTACGAGAAAATTCTTATTTACCGAACGTGATTTGAAGCGAAATGGGCGAGTAAATATTTGTAAATGAAAGCGTTGAGTGTGAAATATTTGGATACTAAACATGAAATACAAACATGAAAACAGTTTAACATATAACAGAATTTCCTCTATTTGTCACTTTTCTGATAGATGAAACCTTGAATTTTATTGAATTGGATTCGAAAACTGAACAGGATCAATGATTTTAAAAATAGTAAAAATTACATGACAATGCTTTAAGCAAAAATTATTTGATACGAAGCAATTATTCAGTTTTTAACAACGGATAAAATCTTCAAAGATATACTCCTTTAAAATTGTAATGAAAATTGTTTATGGATATAAACATTTTAATCAAATAAAACAAACGAATAATACTTTTTGGAAAAAAATAATTAATGATTGAAAAATTACCTCCAAACTTTTAAAACATATCTATTAAAAATGTCTTCATTATTTCATTTAAATAAAATGCATGTTTAATAAATAATAACCAGTGAACAATACATACAATAAATTATGATATGCCGAATGATTTTTGAAATTTTGAGTTTTAGATGATTGATAGAAACTGTTACTTTCGGAAAGAATGTAATTATTAAAAAGGATACAATAATACATTAAAATGTATATTTATAAATTTTTTTGACCCTTAACCAATAAAAATTATAGTACCAAAGCAACTATATTTTTCGTAAACAACGGAAACATGAAACTTTACACATATAACTTCACTGATATTTCTAATAATTTCTAAAGTTGAAACACGCAATTCTTATGAGATTGCAAGAAAACAAAGAAGATAAAAGCTAGTTTGTATTTATAACCTCAAGCTTATTTATTATATTAACTTTAGAATAAAAGAAAAACACTAATAACGATATGAAAATATTGAAATGTTTAAAATATTTTATTTATATATACTGATGTATTTCAAAAAGAAATACACGAGAGCTTCAAAACAGTAAAACACGTTATTATGCCAGCAATTCAATCAAAAACTTAAGTAATAATTATAAATGTAACTGACTATTCCAGACAACTGAAATACTCCAAAAGCTGTCAAGAGACCAAAATTGTGTTGCCAAACTCTTTTCTCTATTGTTTTTTTTTTGTGCATTTTAAAAATTAAAAATCTAAATATAAAATTTAAATAAAATTTTAAAAATTTAATTTTTATAAATTTGTCTACATAAAGTGATTGTTATATGATTTGAGTGATTGTTAAAGTGATTGATAAAGTGATTGTTATATGATAGTGATAGTGATAGTGATTGTTATTGAGCGATTTAATGAACTCAAACTATCTTTCTTTATATTTGTATAAATTCATTTTCGATTAACACAAATGTTATGATAATATATCCTTAACAATTTTCTTCCTAACTTTTATATTATACCATTAAAGTGATTATATTCTATAATATTGTAGACATGAAAAGAAGAACAAACATCACTATTATGATTTCAAAATGAATTGTCTTAATACTTGGCTGTATTTGAAGTATCAGAATATAGTACATTTGTTTGAATTTTTCCGTTTTTATTGTAATACTAACTGCCTTAAATTATCTCATAATAGAGTAGTAAAAATATCAATTTTTGCGTGAGATCGATTGCTTTTACGTATGTACCAAAGAAATTAAATGTGCTTCAGTCACTAAAGAGGCAAGAATTTCAAAACATGCTCCTAAAAGATTAATTTAAAAATGTAGATATGTCAAAGCATATCACTTTAGAGTTTTAGTTATAAAATATTTTTTTATAATTTTAATTGAACTAAATGACTCAAATGAGTTAATTTAACTCATAATTTTAAGTTAATTCAGTGTCTATTCTCTATAAAGTGTTGGATTTATTATATGACTTTCGGGCAATTAAAAATTTGAAGAAAAAGTGTCGAATAATATTGAGAAAATATCGAACATTAATCAGGATATAGGCGAAGGATTCCGATAGACGACAAATAAGAGCATAAATGACAACACAATCTTTATCCCAAGAGAGACACTATGCAATATTTATATAATAGCGAAACAGCTCAGAAGCCATTTCTTTACTAAACAAACATAAGTTTAAAAAAAAACATTTCCTTCAAGTTGCGTTAGAATTCCTTAAAAAATGATATTTTGATGACAACGAATGACATGATGTGCCTTCAATGACAGTAAGCTGGATCCCAAAAAAGAGACTTCACTATAGCAATCTCGAAAATGTATGAAAACTCTTCATCCCATCATTTCTGTCACCTATGATATGCGTTATAATAATTCTGTGAGGAAACTGATAAATATTTCCAAAAGAATCTGTAATTGTTAAAAAGTTAGATTTTTGAAGTTGGCGATTTTTAAAATTAGATAAACTATCAAGTAGCAAAAATAAATCTTTCGAGAAGATGTATCACTTCGAACTAAAAGAAAAAATCTTAAATTGTTTATATTTAGGAATATATTCAAAATTTAGAGATTAAAATTAGAAAAAAAGCACAAATACGAAAATCTTCTGTTTTCATAAGAGGACAAGGATTATCAAGAAATGGAGATGCAAATGTTTTTATGAGATCATATTGCATGCATACTATCGATAAAGAAAAAGTGAAATGTTTGAAATCTTACTGAATTTTTTAATCGGATGAAATAGAATGAAGAACATAATTTTTTTTTATTTCGTTAGTTTAACAGTTTATATGAATCGAAACAAAAAGGGACCCTTGGCGTATTGACAAAGTGTCTCCCAACTTCCATTTGAAACATTTCCAATCAAAGACATGTACAGAGTCCAGGAAATTTTTGAAAATACTGCATTGTGTTCTTGAAGAAAATACAAGACTACAACTAAACACAGAAACTTAAGATGGACCGAATGGTGCACTAAATCATTTTGAAGCACAGAAAGGGATGTTTAAGCATAACCGAAAAACAGAAACTGTTGCAGATTAGGCCTCTTTCAACTAAAATCAAGACATTTCTCACTGTGCCATGATTTTTTTTCTTCAAATTGGTAAATTCATTTCATAGCCATATTTGAGTGCACATTTTTCCACTATATAATATTTCTTAAGTTCCTTAGTTTTGCAGGAAATGTATTATATTTTAGTACATATACCTTAAAATCATAATAATGAGGTAAATGAACCATTCAAAATAATGATACATAACCAAACCTCAATAGGTACTGTATCTTTCAAAGAACTTGAGAGAAAACAATGAAGAGAAAAAGAAAAAAAAAAATACCAGGTTCGCAGAAAGGTCTACAACATTATAGGAACTGATTACACATATTATTTAAATAATAAATATTTAAAAGTGCGCACTTATACCTTTGAATATATAATTTTATCAATGTTTTAAATCTTTGTACTTGTGTCATTTAATTTATTCACAATTTTTCAATTTGTCATTGAATTTAATGACAATTTCAATTTTTTATATTTAAGTATAAAAGATACTGGCTAAAAGACCAGGTATTTTTTGATAATTTTATTTTTATTTTTAATGAAAGGTTTAATTATAAATGGACGAAAAAAAAAGAAGTCTGGGTGAAGAATTGAACGACAATAAATTGTCAATTTGTAATATATTAGGTATCAACAAATAAGAATATTTTTAAGTCCCTAATAATTTCAAATAATTCGAATATATCCTGATTAGTTTCCATAAATGCATTACATTCAGAACTATTATTGAAATATACCATTGATATTTATTTTACTATTGCAATTAATGTAATAAAATTCTACGATTCCTTTCTGATTACAATAAAAAAGTATTTACTTTCGAAAATTTGTGAAATTCTTGCCATTTTATTTTTGAATTTAAAAACATATTCAGCCGTGGAATGACTAATTCATGGCAGGGACATAACTTTTATGTTACATTTGATACTTTCAATCACTTAATTTCTTTGAAATATTTAAAGAGAAAGAGCAGCTTAGATCCACATGGACAAAAAAGTGAAAAGGCTGTAAAATGAGGATGTGTTAAATTGAGATTTGCTCGCAAAATCACGGTAGTTATAATTTTGTCAAATAAATGATGTTGAAGCAACTATATAACTCCTTAAGTAATTAAGCAATCTAACCACTTGAATAAAACTTGCTATATTTGAATTTTCACGGTGAAATATAGATATCTAGAAATAATAAATTTAATTAATACAATTATTCTTTCCCATTCTTACTTCCAAAACTATTTGACAGTTTCTAAATGCAAATTATTTAAATCAAGATTATTTTGAAAACTTTATGCAATTAGCATAATAATTATACATGTATATATTAATTCTGTTATTGAAATAAATCGATGTATTAATGTTTTTTCAATTGCAAAAAATAGTTTCGAATTCTATTAATTTATCTAATTTAGACTAATATTCATTTTATTAAAACTACATCTAAATTATACAATTATATATTTTTTTTCTCAAAGTATTCTTTTCCAAAACATTAAAATGTTTTTAAAGTTTACTTTTTGCTCTACCGCGTTACACTACAGATATGAGCATATTTGAATTTTAATGTGCTACTGAACAAAAACAAGAATTTAAGAAAATTTATAATTAATATTAAATACAATATTAGTATTTTCTAGTTATGATTTTTAAAAAATTTGCCATATTTGTATTGAAACAATTAATACAGCAAATAAAAGAGAAAAAGATATGAAGTAGAATAAGTAAATAAATTACTATTTTTGTTTAAATTTTCAACCACGCTGAATGGGTTTTAAACAGTAATTGATTATCTGTAGCAATTTGATAATAAAAAGATCCAGAACTTAAAATTTAAATTTTATCCTGGTTTGGGGAAGTTAAGCGCAGAGTATTAAATGAATTGCCAATTAGCTTAGTTAAAAGTTAAGCTATCAAAGAAAATGATAGTTAGAATCGAAATATTTTCATGTTTACACATGTATAGTTGCATTCATCACAAATTCGGAATTAGAAATTTTTTAATACCAAAAAATAAACTGTTGTTGGAATACTTACTTATGAAAGATATTAAAGAGTTATACTTCAGGCATCTATAACATTGTAAGGACCATAAAACAAATTGTGTACTTTATAAGTATATTTAATAATATTTTCACACTGTTAAATAGAATTGTTTATGAAAAATACAATTGCTTTGGTAATGATATGTATAAACAAAAAATAATGAATAAGTAGAAACATGAATGAAAAGAAGAAATAAAAAAAAGATTTAAAAGAGAAATTAATAAAAATAATTAGAAAAAAATCTGAAATAATTGTGTAAAGTCCTTACTTTGACAAATAGATAATGCTCAAAATCTTATCCGATTTTAAAATTTCACTTCTTTTTATACTTTAAATTTTTTTTTTCATTTGTAGTGGTCGAACAACTATCGGTTTTTCGATTTCAGCAGCTGCAAAAGTGTCAACAATCCACTGACGGTTGTTTTTTCTAAATTTTGGAAATTGTTGACGGTAGGCAAAACTTATAGTCGATAAAGACGTGAATTTTATGTTAAATGCTTCTTTTAGAAGAGGAGAAAGAGGAAGCATTGTGTAGAAAAAAAGGCACTTATGTTTTCAGTGCGTGAGCGGCGTAAGATATTAAGTTAAGATAAGCAGCGAAAGGATGTAAGCAAATAGCGAAAAATTATTGAGCACAATAAGAACTATGTATCTGTGCCGAGCGTCAATGGAAAATCAAAACATAAATAAATAAATGAAAAAATTGCAGAGGATACAATTTTAAAGTGGAACTACTAAACTCTAGCTAAATACAACATCAATCGGTCAGTGGTGTGTGTGTGTGCAACGTCAAAAAGTAGGTCGGTTTTTTTATTCTATTACTTTTGCCAAAAAATATTGCCTTTGTAAAATAGCGCAGCAGCTGTTTTTAAGGCGAATGCTTCCAAAAAAGTTTTAAAACAAAATCTGTGCTTCTATGGCAAAAAAAAAATATTTTTTTTTCTTATCAAAATCCAAAAAATTATTATCAAAAATTATCTTCCAACTCAAAATTTAACAAAAACAAATTAGAAAACATAAATAAACACTGAACAAAAGAAAGATATGGAAAAAAATCGAAGAAACCATAATTAAATGAAACAAAAACCAAAATAAAGTCATAAATTGATAATAAATTCATGGTGTAGTGAACTCTAGAGTGATTTGTGCAAAAAAATGTTCTTTAAAAGATTTGAATCAGATATTCTTTGCATAAAATCAGTTGTCATTTTGAGACGGTTTTTTATCTTACTTAATTTTTTAATACACTAAGTAAAATATTTTTTAATCTTAGTACAAGTATAGTTGAAGTGGAAATATAAATAAGTTTACGAATTGCTGTACAAAAAACAGTAATGAATCAGAAATAAGAGACGAATGATTTTCAGATAATTTGTTTCCGTCAAGGTTTCATCTTCAGTACAAAGCTCTACATAGAGGAAAGTAACAGAACATCTTTTTTTTCTAAGTCTCTTTGAATGAGTACCTGAAACACTGTGACTATGGCCCATAGCAATGAGTCAAAATTCTTCCTGTCACAGTCACTATTGTCTTCGGACTTTTCGCAGAATTTACACCCGAAAAGGTTCATGCCGAGAATACTGAAATAAGGTAGAAAAAAAAAAAGGAATCAACTTCCGATTAGTCTGGATTTCAGGCAAAAAGTAACATATCTGATGGAATAATAAGGCCTTGTTTTAATGTTTATAATGGAACATTCTAGACCGAAAAGAGTTTTCTCCTTATACAATCTGAATAAGACTAAAAATAAACTTTAAAATTATTAATTTTTTTCTCTTTTTAAAAAAAGAAAATCATACTTATTCCACAAAATTGCAGCTAAACTTACTATAACTGAAGTTAATTATAAATTATTAAACTATATCGACTGCCAAATTTTTGAACTTTTAAAAATTTTGGTTCTAGTATATTAAAGAGATCTGAGATTATTTAAATTCAGCTGGAGAAGCATTTTGGGCTTTTAAAGTTGCTTTTAATAAATAGTTAAACTAAATCAATAGGTTAATGAAATTGCATTAAGTTAAAATTTAATTCACATTCTAAATAAAAAAAGTTAAGATTAAAATTATTTATTTAAATAAAAAGATGAAATTTGTTTTTGAAAAAAAAAAGTATAATCTTGCTATTAAAGGTGAATGAAAAGACTTAATGAATTGCAAAATGTATGTATTAAAAAATAACATATGAGTAAGAGTTTCATAAATGTTAAGAATGAATGTTTTATCCTACACTTTCAAAATATTGTACGAAATACGAAAATATAAATAAACATAGTAAACGTATTTCAAAAGATATTATATTATAAGAAAAATTGATTGGCAACTTTATAAAAACTTTCCAGCGCGATTTATAAGGCACTCAAAATTCAAGGCCAGACAAATATGTCAGCAGAAAAAAAAATTCACTCATTTTTTCTTCACAGAGTCTGAAATCCTTTCGAAATTGAATTGAAAAAAATGAAAGAACGTCTCAAAGAAAACAAGCCCTTATTATTCCATCAAGTGAATAGCTTTAGCGCAAGAACACACAAACGCCGTTCATCTATTTACAAAAGACCGAAAAGAAAACAAAAGAAAAGAAAATCAAAAGGAAATGGAAGACGATTGAAACGGAAAAAACATATCGATATATAAAAATACTTCACAAAATATACCATTAAGTAATAATCCAAAAGAGAGGTAAAAAAAAACAGCATCAAATAATCATCGGGAAGAAAAAAAAAGTCATTAATTATTTTTTCTCTTCAAAATCTCAAAAAACAAAGAGCAATGTCATTGGTAGCAAAACAAATAACTAAACTATGAGCTCTTATAGAGTCATTAAAAGTGTTTTTTAATGAATTTTTTTGAAAAGTTAGTGCATAGAAAACAGTAATACAATATGAAAAAGTAATTAAAAATTAACATGCAGATCGAATAACATGCCGCAGTTCTGATTTAAGTAAGTACTATAGAAAAAAATAATCATGCCAGTTTGTATGAAATGAAATGAACATAGGAGACTACAAGGTGAATACAGAGGAATAAACTAGGGAATGAAATTGCAAACGTGAGATTTAAAGCAGCTGGCAGTGAACAAGCTTCCTCTTCTCAAAAGGAGGAATGGAAAATAAATACCGCGTCTCTGATAGATCTTGACTTTAAATTAATCTACAAGTGAACGAATGATTATCGTATGCATATGTATGTAACTAAAATCTATAGAAAATGTGCTCATCTATAAATGCAAACACCGTGAGAAAACGCGGTATCTACATACATGTGCTCAAAGTTCAAACATAATGAATTATTTAAAAACATGTTCTTTGGTTTCAAAGGAAATCCCAGTTTGTGGCTTCTTTAAGATTTTCAAGCTGCTTATGATGATTTCTTTTGTACAATAGCTTTCTTTATTATTTGTTTCAGTTCACGTCATTTTTAATGAATTTCCTGAGAGATTGCTAAAAATAAACTTATCTAAGCTTGAATGATAGCAATTTAATAAAAATTGTACCAAAATCGGGATTTCTTGTTTCCATTTATGAATAGTTTTATTTGTGGCTTTTTGCAAAAAAATTGTAATTATCATGGCATTTTCCTTACTCTGCAAGTTCTTGAAACTCTTATTAGTGTACATAATGGTTGATTTTTTAATTTAGTCTTAGAAAGTGAGTTATACATTTTTTTTCTACATTAATTTACTAAACTTTATTTGTAGCAGATCTTTTTATAATTAATGCTCTCTGTTTTCACCAGCCTTGTGATTTTTTTGAAAGAAAAGATATTTCATTCGTTTTCTGTATTGTGAATTACTTGTAATAGCTTTACAAGTTCATGCATTGACACATTAATTGTCTCATGAAGCTAGCATGTTTCAGAAGTAATATATTTGCTCGGCAGTAAAAATCATATTTCTTTTTTAACTCAACTACAACTCATACTGGCTTTGGAAATGTATGACTTGACTTACTTGGCAAAATAAGTTGTTCAACTTTATGTTTATGATAGTTTTTTTTATTGCTCCCTATTGAATTGTTTAATAATGGCTAAAATTCGTGCATGTGAAAATTTGAAATAAATCATTCTGCGGAAGAGAATTTATTATCCATTAATTTTTAGGTGCATTATTGTTTCTTATTGTAACTCGCTAAACTTTTACATCTGTGTTGTGTGGGTATCTGTATTTTTTACCAATTATCAAAATTCCGTATCTTTTCTTAAAATGATCTTTTTCTAAAAGAATACAAATTTAAAATATTTTCGTCCACTCTAGTTTCAACTTTCTAAATCAGTTCGCAACGTTCAACACAGCTTTGACAAAGAGATTTTAATATGAGCCAAAAACTTCAATTATTTGCATAAAATCATGAATCACCGAAAACCTTCCCGCCTGTTTCGAAAGAAAATTTTATAAATGTATGAAATTATTTATTGAACTAGAATTTGAAATATGAACAGTCTTACATCATATTACCTTTCTCTTTACCACGCTTCTAATTGAGTGCAGAGAATAAAGAAAAATAACGGATATATTTTGAGTAATGCACTTTTCGTCTGGTCTACTTGATTGTCTTGGTTTCGGAGGCTACACTTGCTTCATGTTCAAAAATATCATTTTTGACAATTATTGCCAATAATAACTATGTAATATTTTTATAATATTGCATATATGATAAGTTAGTTGTTTCTCGGGGCCCAGGAAATCTAAACAATATTTCGTATTGTGATAATTGAGGCGTTAAGTATATTCATGGTTTCTTCTTTTAAAAGAAGAAAATCAATTTGATTTGTTGCATGAGAGGTAGTAATCTTGTTTTACAACACAGTGTTACGAATGATTCTTCTGCTCGATTGTTTTTGAACAATAAAGATTATTAAAATCTATTTTTTGCATTCATGGACAATTTAAACTATTGAGATTATCACCGCTAACAATTGTTTTAAGCATTAGTGTGCCTTTGCTATTTTATTTTTTGGATAAAAATATTTTCAACAGATTCTCCAATTGAAAAGATGTCATCTGTTTCTCTTTTGGAATAAAACTTTCAGAAACTAACGATACAATCAGGAATATAGTTTTATGATATTCATTTACTAAAACAAGAGGCAATGCAGTGCTAAATGTTGTGTCGTGTTTTTAAAATTGAAAGTGGTGGCCACACTCAGCAAATCATAAATGGTTATTATTGTATGCAACACATAAAATATATTGCTTTGTTTTGCAAGAATATTTTTTTTATTCTTTCATGCAAAAGCCTATTGAAAGCAAAGCTCCATTTTGAATTATAGCTTCAGGTAGGTTGCAATAGAATCAAATTTAGTGATTATTAATTATAAATAAAGAGCTCTTTGTCCTTTTCAAATAAAAACACAAAACATAGGGATGCACATATACAAACATTTGATCTCTACCATTTGAAATATTGTTTAATGTGTGCAAACTATTTTAATTGCATATTCTATTTAAACTCAAGAAATGAGTTCATTTATGTACTTTAAATACCAGTGACTTAAAATCGGGCAGAGTGCGGATATTGTTTATTCTTAGCAACCAAAACAAATAATTTATGTGAATACAGGTCATTTATATCAAATTCTGTATCATGTAACAGAGCCTAAAAATTGCAAATAATTAAATATGTAAAAAGGCGAAATTCATTAAAAAGGCGTGAACTGCAATGAAATTTAAACAAAAAATATCTTAGACGTTCAGTTGCCCGAAGAATCCTTTTCCTATATCATGGACAGCAAATTTTTAGTAATTCATTTACACTAGAAGCTTACCTTTTCATTACAGGACATCATATTCTCTGTGTAATCCAATGGAATTTTTCTTTCATCTGTAAAGATGTCATATCCTAACGTCTAGAGCTGATTTCGAATGTTAAATGATCTATTTGTGTAAAACGCGGACAGTGGACGAAAAGTATCAAACTATTATCGATAACTAAACATTGCAGATTTTAGATCATTTAAAAATTCTTAACAAAACATTTGATTCTTATTCAGATATTTAAAGTCAATATTGTCAAATAGTTAAATTTTTAAAGGTTGAGCAAAAAGTTTAAATTAATTTTTTAATTTCCAAATCACACTTTTATTTTCAACTTCAGCTTTGTGCGCAATTCAAATATGTTAAGCATATATTTTCTCAATAAAGGATTAACTGACACATGAATAGTATTTTATTTTTATTGCAATCTTAAGTATTAAAAATAATGATTCTGTTGGGAGAAATAAAATAATTCCGCTATGTAACATTTACAAATTTTAGTTATCTCTCTATAGTCGCCTTGATATTAATGGATTAGTTTTTCAGTATAAGTTACTCTAGATTGAATAGAAAAAACAAGCTAAACCAAGACAAATAATTAAAAAGACAACTGCTATTAATAAGATGCACTTTATATCGAGGTTTATATTCAAAGGTAACTTTTACTTATCTTTATATTTATTACTTATCTTATAAGAACCGATTGATAAAGCGGTTATCTAGGGTATTTTATGAAATAAGGAAGAAAAACCTGGAATTGCTCCAATTAAATAGATGTATTCATAGTTTTTATACAATTGCTTCCAAGAAAAAAGAAGCATTTCTGAATATAAACAGTCGAAGTATAAGACAGGACACGATTTTATGTTTCCATTGAATCTTGAGGTTTATTTTAATAAGTATGTAAATTTTTTAAATTATATTAAGCCATTAACTTAAATTTGAAAGATTAATTAACGGAAAATTATAATTTTTTTTATCATCCCGCCATTTAAAAGAACTGAGAACTGAAGAACTAGAACCAAAGACTTCATTTCCTTTTATTCATGGAATCTAGAAAATGACAATGCATATTTGAAAAATAAATTCTTCAAATAAGTTTGAATGAAAAGTTTAATAGTTAAAAACTTAAAAATGCAATTTTTTTAAACAAAATTAACCAGTGAATCAAAATTTAACCAGTTCCTGAGCTTCCATTCTATAATTCACTGAATTCTAGTCTATTCCCTTCAGATTCTTAGAAATTCTCTAGAAAGTAGTATTTGAACGATATTAAACTAAAAGTAAAAAGTTATTTGGAAAAAGTATTGAATATCTTCATTTACTGCAAGACTGATGAAAATAGTTATGGAATGAAAATGATGCCATGCTTTATAAATGTATTTAATTTGTAAGCAACACAGAGATGCTTTTCAAAATAATGTAAAATAACTTATTTAACATTAACAGGTCTGTCTCCTCATGGATTCGTTTTATTTCCTTAGTGTGATTTGGAAATCCATATTTACTGTGATACAATTTTGTCTCGCGATATTAAAATTTGCTAGTCGTCGAGCAACTGAATGTCATTGAAAATGAATGTAAACTATTTATTTTGAATTTGCAAGGCTGTATCATTTAATCATAGTAAAAGCTTCAATGTTATTTCCTCAACGATACTTTCAACGAGTTAATTTATAATTAAAATAGAGCAATGTTTTTGCCCATAGCTTTTTAATGTTATATGTTTGTTATTAGCTTCTTTTAAAATAAAATTAAAAATGTTCTATTTCAGAAAAAGCACATGTAATGAAATTTAAAATAATTAAATATATTGGGTTTCTTTTTTCCCATTCTGAAATGGGATTTCAAATTAATAAAGCAAAGAATGGTATTTAAAAGGTACAATTCGATCTTCAATCAAATGTTTTATCCTTTTCTTTTTAAAAGAAAAGATCACCGTATTAAAAAAAGGTGTGGTTAATTGATGAAACAGAAGTTACCGGAAAAAGTGAAGTTAAGTGAAGAGAAAAATGTTGTGTTATTTGTGCTCTTGGAGAACTCATCCATATAATATTTGCAAAGCTAATTCACAACAGTATTGTTATAGTACTTCATTCAAAATAAAAATTATAAAAATAATCAAGAAATCAGAAACACATTTAAAGGCATATAAACATTCAGCAATATGCACATATAAGTTTCAAAACATAGAATAACAAATTAAACACATATAAGTTTTAAAAATTTCTTTCAGATTATAAAATATATTTTTAACTACAAAGTGCACTTTTAACATTATTAAAAGAAAAAAGAAATTATTTAAGTCAGAAAATATTTCAGGTGAAAAACATTTTTGACGAATGATCTCAAGAAATGAATGCCAATAATTCGTGAAATTTTTATGCAGTTTACATATTTTTCAATAACAATACCATATAAAACATTTTGCATTTTCAAATCCCAATAATTTTCAATTCAATTCACAATAATCACGGTTTAATAAAAAAAAGTAACTTATATCAAGCATGTCAAAATCTTAAATCGCATTGGGCAGTTTTATGGCTTGGTCATTATAACAGAAATTCCAGCGAAAATTTCCTGGTCTAATTTTTGGCAATAAGCAGCCATTCATGACCAATTACAAGTTCTATCAAAAAGGGAAGAGTTATGACGGCCTGCCGCTTATTCGTAAGAGCTTTAAAGTTGTCATATTTTTAAAGGTTGAGCCATTTTTTTCAGAGAGAAAGTTGAATTAATTTTTCACTCACCTTAATTTTTTTTTCAGTAATTTTTTCTTGCCTCAATTTATAAAAAAAGTAGCTTCCTATAATTCATATAATTATTTTTTGGGGAATTAAAAGATTAGAATATTTGTATAGTGCAAAATATTCGAAATGGCGTCATTTAAATACATTTAAGAAAACAAATCGTTTTAAAACTCTGTAAAGAAAATTAAAATCGTACAAAATGTTTGACGATCGCCTTACAAATTCTAAATAAATTGTGCTACTAATTTCATGATTTTCTAATTCAAAAGAAAGTCATAAGAGGATATCTTTAACATTTAAAAGTTTTGAAAAAATAAGCTGAACCTATTACTATTCGCTAAAAATGCCCTATTCATGCCTTAATTATGAATTATTAAATGCCTTCGCGATATTCTGTGCCACTCTGAATATAAACAACATTATGGATATATCGTAAAAAACTTATACTTATTGACTAAAGATCATAAAATTTCATTAAATCAGTTTAAGACGAAGACAAAGGCAACAAATCTCATATTTTTTGGAATTTCATAAAAAATAACCCAAAAGTCTAAAAGCAATTGTATATTCCATATTTTCAGATTAAAATTATCTTTCTCCTTTTGATTTTTTAAATTTAAAATCAGTAATTAATTGGATACGATATTTTGTGCCATACTTTCAAGATACACGGATTTTTGGTTGACGGTTAAAATTTTTACGTCTTAATGAAAGTCATTGAAGGAAAACAACGCTTTACTTCAAACTTCTAGGAATACTTGAAAGAAAAAAATACACTCATTTCGCATGCATGATCAATCACACTTAAAAAAATTTAAGGGAAAATTTTGCTATAATATCCAGGTGTCTCAAGCGCTTGCCGTAATTTCATTAAGGGTGGATACAAATAATACTTTTTTAAGGGGCGAAGTATAGCTTTTCTTCTTGTGACCATTTGCCATTACAAGACAAAATTGCCAATGCACAAGGCAACAAAACAAACAAAGACAGAAAAGAAAGAAAGTTTACCTGAAAATGAATATGAAAAGTATGAGCAGGGCGAAAAAAACCGCCACATTATCCACCGTCCTCAGCATGATGACCAACTGCCGACGAAGAGCAGGCAAGAAACGCACCAGCTTCAGTATTCTCAGAAGTCGGAACGTACGCAAGACGGACAGACCACTTCCACTGCTCTGACAGAGTTCCACTATGCTGTAAGTGAACAAACACACTTCATTCAATACAGTTTCTTCAGCATATGCATCACATTATAATAAATAATTTTTGTTTAATTCTCAGACTTTGTTTTTATTAATATTTTAAACAGTATATATTTTTCAAATTTTAGGATTTATTGTTTCACAAACTCATTTCCAGATGGCGCCCCATAAGTCAAATTTTAAAACTTAGTTTATTTATAGATAATGTGATTTATTGCCAAAACTATTTAAATAGTGTATTGTAATATTATTGCCTAATTGTATACAATTTCTTAATTCTAATCCATCTAGAAGTGAATGAAAATTCGAGTATGATATTTCATCTTTGCAGATAAAAACAAGTGAAATGAAGAAAAAAAGATACTATTTCGAAATAAAACAATTTGAAGTTGAAAAATCTTAAAATTTATAATGAAATCTTCGACATTATTTAATAATTCTTTGGCCACCTCACGAACAAATGTGTCTTATTAAAGTTTGCGCAATGACTCACGGCTTTTAGCATTTTAAATCTAGTTTTACACATCAGATTTTAGCAATCAAATTTAAAAGTATAATTTATTAAACTTTTGGAATTTCAATGTAATAAAATTGTTATTTATTAAATTCGAAATAATAATTTAATCAAATCATTGAAATAATAATTTCGAAATTAATTTCAAATTTTTTAATATAATAAAATTCGAAAATTTATTAAAATTTTGAAATTTTATAAAAGCAAATGACAAATTACTTTCTTCTTTACTTAGATTTCTCTCAACCTTTCAGGATAACATTGTCCTTTGAGTTAACAAAATATTTTTAACACTTCATTTTTCATGCTTTTCACCCACCAATTCGCAATTTCTTATCCTTTTAAGGAACCATCAGAGGGACGAGGATAGATTGTTTTTGTCAATATATATCTAGAAGGTATCACACACAAAATATTTTTCTTACTTTTTCCTTTAAAATAACTAAAACAACGAGAGATTTTAAATGAGATTCTTATTGTTCTACAAGGTGCATTTATTCAGGTTTAAACATTTCTGAACAAATGCACATAATTAGATCGAGATGTATCGTTACCAATTGCGACTACTCTTCTTGAGTAGCTAAACTTCCAACAAAACATAAAAATAACATTTTTCTCAGAATATTTACTGATGTAATGCTACATGCTCATCTACACTACATTAATAAGCAAAAGTATTCTTTTAAAAGTATTCTTGTACAATAATCCTCATATGAACTTTTTGATATGCAAAGTATTAAAAAATTATTCAAAAAGTGGAAAATATAATACAGAAAACGAGATTCAATTTTTAATAGTGTTGTACTACCGTTGCAAAAAATAATGGATTTTAAAAATATTTATCTCATAGCATTTATTTTAAGAAAAGTGTTCTAGCAGTGCTGTTACTAAGTGTAAAATCTATTTTGTAAAAAGTATTAATAAGATGTTAAATGAATTATTTTATTTCGATCACAAGAAATATCATTTTTGTGAATGACTTAGCTTTTAAATTAAACCTTTAATTTAATAATATATTAAATTAAATTATAATTTACTTTAAATTAAACCTTCAATAATAATTAATAATATAAAACATTTTTAAATTCAAAAAAAGTTACTAAGGATATACCAATCAAATTTTTGAAAAACACTTAAAAATTACTTAAAAGATACACTTAAATTTTTTTGAATCCCTGTTGCTGACTTTCTTTCAAGTTAGCTTTCTGTTTCTGAAATTTTACATAACATGCTATTTTTTTCTACTGCCCAAGTACTTACAAAAAATATTCAAATTGAGACTTTTTAAGCTAAGAAGCAATTTTTGCATGAAACAACATATTCTAGAGAAAAAAAATGTAGGAAACAGAATTTATGCATTGATTAAGCTACACTTTTTCTCACTGAATACGAAATTCAGAGGAAAAAACCTGTTTACAGATATAAATATTGACTTCTAATGTTTGCTTAGACAAGCATAAAGAATTTTTTGATAGGAAAATTACTTCAGCTTCTTTAAAAGTTAAGTAAGGGTTGACACTAAAACCTATGACATTACTAAATGTGTTTTTTCTTTGAAATCTCTAACAATGTACTTTTTAATTAAAGATTTAAAAAAAATTCTGCTTTTTGACGTGTTTTTATATTTTTGAAGTTTTTATGGATGTTTCATTTACTTTTTGTAAACAGTGGCAGATTTTCGACTACGCAACTATGTAACGCCTCTAGGATAAATAGTTATCGCAGGTAGATCGATTGAAAACTTTATTCTTCTGATTGTCAAATAAATATTGTAAAACATACAAATTCTATTAATCATAAAACATTAGAGATGTATGAAAGGTTTATAAAGTTTAACTGATCATGTTCTGATAAGATACATGACTTTAAATTAGTTATTACAGTATTTATAAACTTTGAATTTTGCTTTGATGTCATTTTGTACAAATATGGCGGCCGTATAGGTTTGAGCATAGTAAATGAATAAAAATATTCATTTACACAATTGTACAAAAACAAATCATCAGCATGTTGACTCAATTTTTATGAAATTGTGGAACCCAATTTACTACTTCAGAGGACTGTTATATTGAATCTCAACTAAGGTCATCAAATGCATAAATCCATCACTGTTCGTTGATACATATGCAATTGCATTTTCGTTAGATGTTATAAACAAAAAATACATGTAATCATTGCATGGTAGCCTCCATAAGTTCTTTTAAAGATAAACGCATGCTTACCTGAGTATAACGATCACACCATCGAATACGTTGTAACCACTACTGATGTATCCGTAGAGACCTTCAGCCAGAATTTTGAGACACATCTCGAAACCGAAGATTCCGGTGAAGACGAGATTACTTACTTCCACGATGAATGTTAGTTCATCCGGCTAAAAATGAAAGAGCATCAATAATTGATGAAAAATAAATCGATATTATTTCAAAATAAGTAAAAAACCTTCTCAAATCATTTTTATTCTATTTATCTTGCTCTATAATATTTTCCACAGCGGAAAGTGAATTTCATAACTTTACTAACTTACTTATGCCTACTGTTCCATTGAAAAATGAAAATATAAAAATGGAACAGTAGGCATACCTGGGTTAACATTAGACAATTATTAATGCTAAGAATCTTAATTCAGTTTGCCATTTTCCCCCTTGCATTTAAGAACGAAATAAGAATTTTGCTCCCTTTAGTGGACTTCAAATTTATAGATTTATAATTTAATCTCAGAAAATGCAGATGATGTTTTGGTTGTTTGCTCAAATTCAAAAGCAGATGGAAATATTAATACTTAAAATAATAACGAACTGAATTTTCGATAAGAAATTTTGAAAATCTTTTTAGTTCTAATTAGAAATTCTAAATATGTTAAAGACAGCACCAAAGAGCAAGATATAATCGAGTATTGCTAAAAAATAGTCACTTAAGATTTAATTTACTTATTACTACAGCTTAATACTTACTTATAGTTATAAAGATGGATTAATGATATTTTTCGAATTAATAATCGGTAACTATGATATTTATGAATTGATACTTTAATTGATATTGATTTTAATTTTCCAATGGAAAAATTTGGAATTTCAATCAAATGTTAATTGTATTTCCATTCATAAAATTTCAATTATCATGAAAATATTTGATAATGAATGCGATCATTTAACCAAGAAATTTTAACCTCTAGTATTCCAATGGTACACTAAGGTATTGTATTTCTGTGGTGCATTGGATTCCAACCATGCTTTAAGCTTGTAATGCATGTAATTTATTTTTTTATTTAAGCAACATGAGAAAATCTTTGTTGACAACGCAGCTGCTAATTTTATTTGATAATTAAAGTAATTGATTTGTCTTTTAACCGGAGTTGCGACCAGCAAAATATTATTTGCATCTAATTAGCTTTTGGACGGCAACGAGAAGTTACACTTTAATATAATGGAGTAGATATGAAATTTATCATATTAAACATTATTATATTATGCATCAAATTAAATTTATTATTACATTAATGCATTTTAATAATTATTTTACATTGAATATTATATTAAATTAGCTTAATTAGTTATTATCAGATATAAATTTTGAATTTGCTGAATTTATATTCAATGTACTTAGCTATGCATTACATTATTGTATTAAAAGTTAGAAAAAAATGAACATAATATGTAAATAAATAGGTAATGCAAAAATAGCTTATAAAAGCATATTATTTAATTGGTTTTCATTTTGGATTCTTCCTATCACAAGGCGCGAATTGAAAACGTATGTAACAATATTTTATATATTTTTAAATGCTCGATTAAAAGAATCTGGTTATCTAAATTGACTAAAATATTAAAGAAATTTATTTTATTTTTAAAATTGCAATAGGGTCACTACATATAATAGAGAATTAATAGTTTATTTAGACAGCATATCTGTGTTATATTTATTTTCAAGATTATTATTTTTAAATATGAGAAATCATATTAAAAATTTTGTTTCTTATAGCTATTGTTTCTTTGAAAAAATCAGTTAATGTAAAACTGTAACTCAAATTACGAGTTCTTATTCCCAGAATGAAAAAACGTCCAACACGCTATGCGTATTCCCAAGGGAAAAGTTCGACAGCTTAATTAAAATGCAACCGATCAGATAGTGTTAAACGCCTCCAATTGAAAATAATTGGAGAACGTATCTAAAAGTCTTTCAGATCATTCAAGTCTTCCAATCGATTTGATTAGAGAGAATACTAATTAAGGAATCTGGCAACAGCTTTTCTTTTGCGAAACAAAAGAAGACCTCCAGTTTCCAAATCTTTTCTACAGATGTTCCAGAATTCCAAGTTTGTTGCTTTCTTTTTATGTATTCGGGATTTCAGGTCTGTTTTTTCTGGGTGAGAAAAATCAATGAATTCAGGCTCTGTATCTTGGTTTCTAAAGCCGACACGAAAGCCTTTAAATCGGAAGAATTGGCTGGATTTTCTTTTCTGATCAGATCTGAGAGAATAAGGGGAAAATAAGCTTATTTACACGCATTAAGCAGAAACAACATGCATCGGAGAAATCTATTTTTTCTTCTTCTGTCTGCAGAATTAAGTAGAGCAGTTTCTTATAATTTGTTGTTTAGTGAGGATTAAGATAATAGAACATTCATCTTGATAAGTGGGATTTCAAATCGCTGAATTATGAATGCATCAGAGTGTTGTTATTAATTCGCCAAGGAAACATAACATTCTTTTTCTATAACTTTACACTATAATAGAGTATAACTTTCTTTTGCATGTTTTTTGTTTGTTTCTGCTTTGAATAAGAATGTAGATTTTCCTCTCTGACCCCAAATTATTTTAAAGATTTCATTTTTAAAAAATATTATTGACACTATCTTGCTTCTATTTCATATTGCTTATTTGATGCATTTTGTTTCTACATTAATAGATATCTTGTTCCCATATTATTTGTTTGCATGCATGTTATACCTTGTTTTGTTTAGATTAAATTAATATTTTTATTATGTGTATGCTTATTCTACCTTTTCCTTTATCTTTTAATTTTTTTACAGTATGCAAATGTATTTTACATTTCTTTTATGTTCTCTATTGTTTAATTATTTTTTTATTAAACAGTAAAAATAATATATTATATATAGAGAGAGATATACATAATTTTATTTTTATTGTTTCATAAAAAATAATTAAACAGTAGAGAACATAAAAGAAATGTAAAATACACATGCATACTGTACCATTCCATCAGAAATGCCTCTATCTCTCTTATATATATATATATATAACTAATACAAAAAAAATCTCATGATTTGTAAGAGATATGAGTTAAAAATTATATTTAAGACACTTTAATTAATTTTAAATGATTCTGAATTTTTTTAAAAAACATAATAAACTTTTCAAATATCTAAATATTAATTTAAATAATTTTTGTAAAGGAAAAGCAGTAATAAGTTTATTAAAAAAATCTTAAAAGAGGTGAGACAGAAGCTGTACCATCGCCCCTCAAAAGAACAAGAGTCGCATAAACGAATGATTCCATGGGAAAACGTCCCATGAGATGATTATGCATCTCATGGGGAAAATATGCAATATTATTATGATGCATGAAAACATACTCCGTTGTTCTATGGCCAGTGTAATAAGAAATATTTCCAGGAGATTGTATTGCTGAGAAGCATGATTCGTTGCTCCATTCACACCGAGTACAGTCCCAAGACATAATCTAGGATATCTGTTCACATGCTGTTCAGATTTCCTCAATATATTGATATGGGAAATAATCCATCACCAATATGTGCGTATTATATGCATTAACAATGCATTCTGGACTCAGAATCTGCAGGCGCTTTTCCCCCTTTCAGCGTAGTCTGCGATATAATATTTCATCAGAATTTTTGTTCTTCTTTATGTTTACTAACAATCCTCTGAGTCTGGTTGTCCAGTATCAGAATACCCTACATAGTGTTGTGCATTCCCACCGGGGCACCTCAATTTTGAGGATGAAACGGTGGCACTCTTGCATGGTGATTAGTTCTCTCGCCCGAGTGGATACACAGATGGTGGGGGTCGGCTACCTCCTACCGATGATGGGACATGCTTCCTTTGGGACGTGTTGCATTGTTGCCGGTGATTTCTTTAGAACTCAGTCACATCCCTTCCCCCAGATTTGCTCTCGCAGCGATCCGGTAAAAAGATTTAATCCGAATGACTTAACCAGGCAGAACGCCGAGCTTCTAGTGTGGTATAATGTTGCGATTACAACATGAAATGAGTTCGCACTCTTTATAAAATAATACTTTTATTTCTGTGGAGCGATTTTTATCAGCTTCTTATTTATATTAGAACAAAAAAGTTCATAGAATATTAGACAGATAATTGCTTTACTATATAGATTAGATTTAAATATTATGTGCTAAATAAAAGAAGCACCAACTAATGATTAAATTTATAGATTGAAAAAAGCCAATAATGGCTTGATGTTGTCGTAGTTCTTCAATGAATGCACACAAATTGCTCCTGATTATAATGCTGCATCTTAATTAGGGAGTGGCTAAGAATATGATCTCACCTGGTTGTGGTACTCGATGCCCATACTCAAGGTGTTGACGAGAATGGCCGTCAGAATTCCCCTCTGAAAATACCGATGATCGACGAGTTGCTTGAGCTTCGCCTGCTTGGGCTTCCACCAGCGACAACACATGGACGATTTGTAACGTTCCAGGAACGAGAAGTCGTCCAGGTCGCTGCTGCCCTCTTCGTCCTCCCCCTCGCTGCCTTCCACGGCCTCAGGACGGCCGCTGGGGTGCTCGGATTCCGGGTAGTAGAAGATGAGGGTGGGCGCAGACATATGCTTCTCACCTGCAATGAAAAGTTGAAATTAACTCTGATTCATTTCATGTAAATTCCATGTTTCTTGTAAACGTTTATGTTTGAATTCAGAGTTAATTAAGAATAATTGGAAACGCATGCATCTACACTGGGAAGAAAAAAGAATACCTAGTGAAATTTATGTCTAATCATAGAATTTTAGACCCAGGCACTGAGAAATGTAAGCGCATTCCTAAGGGATCTTGACGAACTGATATTAAAGAGTGGGGCATTGAGATGGGGCAGCTTCAAGGGCAAAACTCGATTCCATTCTTGTTAACTGTGTAAAGAAGTCTAGTGCAAAATACATCTAACGGCAACAACAAAATGTTCTTTCGGTACTATTTAAGGAAATTTGGAAAAGGGATGCGGTTTCAGGTATCGTTTCATCATCTGCCCGAGTTCCAGAAATTGCTCTAGTGTTGCTTCCAAATGAGTTTCAATGTGACTAAACCAAACTAAAGGTCATATAAGAAGTTTAATCTATAAATGAGCATTTAGTTGGTACTCTAAAAAATTTAATATAATAAAATGTTTTGCGTATTTCTTATCATATATTAAGGTATAAAATAATTTTCACTATTGTTAGATTTTAAGCTGTTTTATAGAAATGCATGCTGCATTGGATTAAACACGCCTTAATGCCGAAAAAGAATCGCATTTATGCTCTTTTGTAATATTACCAATAATATTTTTATTGCCTTTCAGTAATGAGTATTTGTATGTTTTCCATTTATCTGCAGATGGATCAAATCGATTAATATTCATTTATCCTGCAATTATTTGAATATTTATTTTCAAATGAGCACTAGATTGTCTTAAAAACGATAAACAAACATGCATTTTCACAATAAATAACAGCCAACGGAGGGGAATTGAAATTGCCAGGGTATCAATAAATGAAACTTACAAGTAAGGTCAACATTTAATATTTACAGCATCTGTAAAACAAAACATAGCAAGACTACATGCCCCTGAGACTATTAATTTTATTCAATTAGTGTTGCTGACATGAAATGGAAATTACATGGACAGATTCTAATTATCCATTCATCTTCTGATCTTTCATTACATGTAAAGGAGGTGAAGGAGTTTTCTTTTACATTGACACGAGAAATATTCAACAGGCAGGATCATTTAGATAGCTAATATAGTACTTATCTTAGATACTGAAGTTAACGTACACACACCACTCTGGTTAAAATGCACAAAACATCTATACGACAGTGCACGACACAAAAATTTAAAAAGCGTAAATGTAAATGAGATACAACAGAGCATTATAAAAAAACACTAAGTTTGCAATTGTGAAGAATGCAAATATTGCCAAACACAATTACACTTGCTAAAATCAAGTATACGAAAGAGGAAAAAAAAGCCGATTTTAAAGCACACACTTATAAACAAACCTCCAAACATATAACAAAGAACATATAGAATAAAAGGGATTATGAAACTATTTACGTAACCATAAGCCTTTGCTGGTGACTTCTAAAAGTCAGACATCTTGTTGGTGATTACAAGATCATTATACATTTCCTACAAAAACAATTTTTTTCATAATAATTTACAATATTTCACAAACCACCATAATTCTCAAATTCAGTACTTTTCAGTGCGGATAAGCTTCGTATCTAAGCATATTCTTCATCGCTCCACTGTTGGCTGAATTACTCTCTTCACTATATTTATTGTTATTCCAGATTCTGCAAATACAGTTCAGTTTTTCAGTTCAGCAGAACTGCGCATAATATCTGGTCAGATTTGGAATCTAGCTTCATCGTTGAACAGCATATATTGCATCAAAGCGATTTTTCCACTCACTATAGTTAGCCATAAACATATCTTGTCCAGCTGCAATATCTTCAGCTTCCAGCTTATGGACAATTTTGATCTGGTAGAATTCTTTCTCAGCTTGTAACGTGACCATATCAAGATTGTCCATAAGCTGAAAGTGAATCCATCATATTGTAAGCTGTAGAATATCAAAGTTAATTAATTCTTCTTGTTCTTTGCCTTTTGTACAGTCTAGGGTATCACGGATAGTCTCCATGAATGCTATCCTTCAAAAACACTATCACCACTCTTGAAGTCATTCACTTTATTCTTGATAATTGACAAAATATGATCTGGCTTTTTTAATTTGATCACTCCATTTTAAAGAACACAAAGAACGTTTGTTCTTTCTTCTACTGCCACCATCCTTCAAGTTTATTTGCGAAGAGAGTGAAATTAATAATGATAAAAAATACATATCATCCATTATTTTAATGTAGTAATATGCACTAAACATTTATTTCAAGATCTTTTGATTTATTTTAAATAAATAGAATAAACATAAATAACTATGTTAAGGAGTATATCTCCAAGGCTTAGTTTTGAGTGCAGCTAGTTTTAGAGACGTTTTTCATCTTCCTAAAAGGCACAACCACACTTCCCTAAAATTGAAATTGGGAATTCAGTACTGCATGAAAGAGTTATTCTTCTAAAAAAGTGAATCATAATGCAAATCTCAGATGGGAGCAACGAGCGCACCTCATTAAAAAGGACCTCCGGTTTACCCGTGTGGAAATGCACCATGCTTGTGATTACCTTCGAAAGATGGAAGGTTGAAGACGTTTCAAAACAAATTAATTACGCTCTTCCAAATCGACCGGAACAGCTACTCAGCGCTTAGAATAAGGTTGTCTGAAACTTGATATGCTGCAATTTTTTTCTATTACCATCCGCCTGGGGATTAATAAGCGGTAGAAATTATTAATACCTGAAACTTCCTCCCCCGCCCTTGTAAGTCATGTGACTAATAGCAGTCCCAAGACAAAAAAGAAGTCTTCTTAACTAGCCCTTGGTAACAGAAGACATGGTTTTTAAAAGCAAACGAGCTTATGTATTTTAATTAGAATTTAGAGGGAGTGAATTCTAATTAGTTTTCTTTGATTCAACGCAAATTGAAATCCCTTTTATTTGAAGTTTTGTTTAAATCTTCATGCGAAAGGGTTAAAGCCACCGGAATGAGCTATTTGCAATTTAATTAGAAATCCAAGGTTTTGTTCGATGATAATTTTGAAATAACCAAATTTGATGTTAACACCCCATGTTTATTCATTTCTTTAATCAAATTGTTGTTTGAATAAAGAAATGCAACATAATGTCTTAATATTATAAAGGGTTCCATTCAGTTTGCGTTATAGGGACTTAGTATGAATTATAAAAGTTCGGAAACCTGCAGTTTCCCTTACTTATCATATATTTCAAATAGGAATAAAGACAATTTTATTAAATATAAATCTACACTATTCTTATTAATACTTTAAACGAAAAGAGCTACGTTGGCAAAAGAAAAATTAGCTAGGTAAAAATATTCGCCTGTTCTCAGTATCGTGATATGATTTCATACTTGCGATTGATGTGCACGAGAAGAATTTACTTCTAATTTTGGTTCCCAAAGTTTATCCATTTCCATAGATTATTTAAATCTCTAGTTTTACAAAAGCCTTTTTAAACAAGGATTCTTCTGTTATAGCTTATTTCTAATTTAAGTTAATGGAAATATATTTAGTTAAAAAAGAACAAAAAATATTTCAAGCTACGGATTTCGTTTCCGAAATTTGTATTGCATTAAGAATATTGATTTTATAAAAGCAAATGCTTAACAAACTCAAATTTATATGTTTTCTACGTTTAACCATATGTTTGGTGCAGCATAGCCAAATAAGGCCCACATATGCCACAAAACCTAATTATTTGTTCGAATTCTATTTATCAGCAAAAAACTTCGGAATTATTAGTTATTATATGATTTTATTTTTCACTTAATTCCTATTTATAAAAATGGAATTTTGTAATAAATTTGCCTTTAACTTCATGAATGATAGAACTTAGAAATTTTGTATGATAAGAGATTCGAAGCAAAATGCTATTTTAAAATTTTGTAAAATATCAGTTAATCAATAATTAAATAAAAAAATTGATTTGTATTAAAAAGTTAAGTAATTTTTTCCACAAGATTAAGAATAGTAAAATAATAAGAATCCACTATTTAATATATTAATAAAAACGCATCTTAAAGATTATTTTAAATTAATTTATCATTTACTCTTTAAAAAACCAGTACTTATGGCTAAGAATTTCTTAAAAGCTTACAATTGGCAGCTCAGTTTTCATTAATAAAGGAAACTCAACAATCTCATTTGATTTCTCATTCTCTCTTTATTAGCAAAGTGAAGCGAAAACGTTGTTTCTTAAATGAATATAGTTAAAGAAATGAAGCCTAAAGATTTTTTTTGAAGCCTGACCTCTCTTTATCATTTCATTTTCCTGTCATCAAGTCTTATTGATGCGTCTGCGTCTGTGTCATTCAACCGATTTGAGACGACACAAGACTCATGTTTGTCTTCTCCGCAGATTTCAGACTCCATCCATCACTGGGCTTCGGTTATGAGATTGTTTGCCTCTTGACCACCTACCCCCACCTTCCCCTCGACCCTTCCCACTTCAGTCGCTGAGCGAAAATTGCAATAAGACAATGGATAGTATATTTTTCTAGCATTCTTTTTAGCGCCATTTGAGAAATACGAGTCACATTGGTATTTGTTCACTTCATGATAGAAAACTGATAGGACAAATTTAAGGATAAACTGCTTTCCTTGAAGGAAGATTATCTAAAAAACTTTTTCATTATTATTACATCTTGTTTTGTGAAATTTTTTTATTTATTTTCCACAACAAGTTTTTAATTAAATAAGGATCCATTGCTTGGATTTTTTTAGCTTAAATACACTATTAATCTTATTAAGTATTCTGCTTATTTATTTTCTCAAACAACAGCTGTGCATTAATATTTCCCATTTGTATATTAAGCAGATATTTATATATTAAGCTCTCTCCATTAGACACATTCAATTATAAAATAGGCAACTATTATCTCAAAAATGAAACATCGCAGGTTTCTGAAGATAAAAATCTGAGTACTCGTAGCGACCAAGGGTTTAGCCATGATACACACATGAGAGGAAGGGGAGAGATCTTTATTGGAGAATTTGCTTGAAAATTTTCTCCGTCATTTTAAGAAAATTAATTTTCAAGGAAAGCTAACGAAAATTAGATTTCAAATAAGCTTACAAAGCAATCATGACTATTTTCAATAAAATAAAAATGCGGGAAGTTCTAGAGTGTAATAAAAGTCCCTTTAAATTTTTTCAACCATTTTTTTCCCTTTATTGGTATAATATTGTACACTGTATAAAATATTTTAAAGGAAGATGCATTTACGTTTCTCACCTCTTCCCGAGCAGAACCTGTGCACAGAGAAGTTGCAGCTGGCTGCCAGGGCGGCCCCCTGCGTGCCGCTGAGGGCCAGTAACTGGGCGCAGGTGAGGCGGGATGTTCTACTGCCGCTAGACACACGCCTTCGCCCTGGCTCAAGAGAAATGGACACCCTCGGGGAGGGCTCCTTTCCAGCATCTTGAGGCAGTGTTGGCACTAAAAGGAGTTGATAGAATGGCATTGTATGAAATTTAAATGAAGAAATGCAAAAACATTATAAGATACATTCAGAAGAAGAAGACATGTGTAGTTAATCATGAGAATTATACGGATTGCTTATACTGTTTTTGAGAATCTATAAAGAAGTTCGGTTAGAATATTGAATATTTTATTATTTTTATTACGGATCTGAATAAATTAATTATTTGAATTTGATATATATTTTAAATATGTATTAAACTATCAGAAATGAAACTTCGATTCCTGAATCAGTGCAGCCTGGATCTGAGTTGTTTGTTGCTCTTTAGTAGAAGAAATAATGAGTTTGAACACTGTGCATAAAGTGCAGATTTCTGACATAGCGATTGTTGGAAATCTGTGCTTTAGTATTAGCATACAGTAAACGCATTTCAGCTAGTATGAATAAATTGGGAATTTCTCACAATTTAATTTTTTTAATAAAGTAAAATCGATAGTTTGACTGAAATTTCAATTGAGATCCTTCATTATAGACTAAAAATCAATCTCTTCCTGAACATTAAATGACACGAAATTCTGAAATAAAGAAAACCTATTATGAAATAAAGAATAAAGCATTCCTTATCTTAGAGCATTTTTTTCAGTTTATTTTACATGTATGTGCAAAATTATTACAAGTGTATTAAAATAAAAATTATTTAATTTTTCCAATTTTTCTCTAATTTTAACGAGTTTTTAAAATGACCTTTTCATACGATTTGCCCCAATGTCTTTTATCTTGTAATGGAATTAAATCTTATTTCCTTATTTCTCCAAATAATTTAATACAATTATTTTTCCATTGTTAAAACTACGGTTAATGAAGTTCGTATGATACATGAAAAACATTGACTCATAAACACGTTTCAATCCAATTAATATGCACTTGGAAGAGTTAATTTAATAGCCATGGATTTTGCCACACTGATTTATTACTAAAAACAATAGTTAAACAATATATGTAAACATATTTTTCGTGAGATATTGACATTTGACGATTCCAATCACACGGTTCATACATAAATAGAGTAGAACAGGTGTATTAGCAACTAAATACTTCTAAAATTTATTTCAGTATGAATTTAAAATATTCTGTAAAAGGACATTAAATATCAAATAATGTATGGAATTAAAAAAAAATATATAATGAAACACAATTAATATTCCAATTAAAATTAGTTAAATTCTCAATAAGGCTAGTCAAACAATGAAGAAAAAAAATAACAAATAGATAGCTAATATTTCAGGCAAAAAAGCTATTTAAAATAGACGGTTAGGTTAACAATAATATAACCACTTCACTATGTAATCTTAAATCATGTTTCACCGATTCCCTTCACTTGTTGAATGTCAGCCTTTATTTAATTTGCTACACATTAAAAACATGCTCTATTAACGCAATAAAAATTTTAATTAAAGAAAACTCAGAAAATTAAGCCCATCTAGTATTTTAAGAAAAGACAGAACAGCTTCTAACTGAAAACGATTTTCAGAGGCTGAAATGACTTGATCTCTAAAGCGAAAGTTACGCTTTCCGAACGAGTGGACCATTACGAGATATTAAAACATATTTCCTTTCACCCGGGGCTTAGGTGATGTCCCCAGGACGGAAATTTCCATTGCGTAATGATGATGGCCATGAAGTAATGATAATGTGCCATTAACGCTTATGCATCCTAACGCTAGAAGCCGATAATCCACCATAGCTTTTAAGGACCTTTAAGTTCGTACATATAATCTTGATGACCCTCTCTTTTTTTATTGTTCCACCGGATTATATTACCTTTCACCTCACAAATTTAACAGCAGTAAAACTGTTCAACTAAAATTTTAGAAGAATCAGTCGGTAATTTAGTGACGCTCTCAGAACGCTCGGAAATTACTTGTGTGTTTGTAAAAAGATGCTTAAGTAATTGAGTATTATGATGGACGTTAAACATAAGAAATTCGTGAAACTTAAAGCTGCGAGTTGAAATTCAAAAGAAAGATTTCAACATGCCGGTTTTCTAGAAATTTGTGTTTATCTGAAATTGGATTGTTTCCTACATTTGAAAAATTCTTCAAAATTATTATTCGTATATGTATCATTGACGAGTTGTGTCCATTCAAAAAAGTTTTCTTTTTGAAGTTTTCGAAGAGATGTAAATTACAAAAGGAGTTGTTTAATTAAATAACATACGTTATTTTTTTTAGATATAACTGCAGCCACATTGCTTTAATTTATAACAAATAATTGGCGAAATTTTCAGAATAATTTTTACTAATAATGAAGGAAAATTTGTGTTCGTGCAATACCAGCCAAATCGTTTGACCTAGAGCAATCAAATTTAGCATATATATATTTTAAAGAGTAAAAATGTAAATGTTTGAAACGAATTTTAAAAATTACAGCTAGAATATTAATTAAATAAAATTTAAATAAAATTTTGAAGTTGTTTGTCATAATTTCTGGAAAAATTAAAGTGCAAATATAACTTTTGCATCAACTTAAAATTAAGAATTCTTTTTTCAAAGAATTGATCAAATTTTTGTCGTTTAATTTCTTTTCTATTTTTAATCAATGCTGTAGAATATTTAGAGCTTATGACGATACATTTCATTGTTAAGTGAAACTGAACTTGTTTCCATTATTGATCTAATATTTGATTCTCGTTTTTGTTCTTATTTTTGATGATCTAGAAAGATTAGACTTATATTACTCAATTTGTAGTTTTTTCTAAATAAGGCAGACTTAATAATGCTTAAGTGAAAATTTGATTATTATTGGAATCATAGCTAGCATTTAATTTCAAAAGTAAGCAATGATATATTTTTTTTCTGAGTTGTATGATATTTAAACACTTTTGAACTATGCCTTTGGCATTTTGCTTACTTATTACAGATGGAATATTTCTGAAATTGCGAACAAATATAAATTGTGAATTTATATATGATATAAATAAATATACAATTTATTTTCGATTTAGATTTAAAACGTAGAAAATTCAATCCTTCCTTTTGTCATCGTAAGGCATGCTTCATCTCACGTTTATCCAATTTTGTTATCGAAGTAAAACTCATCGTGTCTACTTCAAAAAATGTTTTTTTATTCCCATTCAGACACATATCTGATGAAACTTCTTATGTGAAGCTTTGAGAGAGAACTAGCGATTGTTATTGATGAATTATTGATTGTTCTTTTATCAAATGAAGATTAACTTCTGTATATTACAGTAGCTGCAATATACAGAATATTGCAGACATAATTAACTTTTATATATTGTTGCTAGAGTAAGCTGCTGAACTAAATCGCCTGGCTCGATGGGGGATCACAATAAGTTAGATTAGAAAACTTTTTCTTAGTTCCAAAGAATACAAAGATACAAGATCCGTGAGATACAAACTCACGAATTACAAAATATAAGAATAATACTAACATTTTGCAAATGATCAGGCCTCTATCTATTTTACTATGTACAAATAATGAGTATGCTTATGCAGAGGATTTATAAAAACCAGGCATTTGGTTAAATTTTTAACCTAAATGCAGAATATTCATGAATACCAGGCATTTGGTTAAATTTTTAACCTAAATGCAGAGTATTTATAAATACCAGGCATTTAGCTAAATTTTTAACCTAAATGAAATAAGATGTTAATTAAGTTAAAAACATGTTGAAATCTTAAACTAGATATTAACTGAACATTTCGAACAAAACGACTTCACTATGTGCTGTATGTAATGCCACAAAATGCTCAAACCCTCTACTGTGTATTGTTTATCCAACCCACCCCGAAAAAAAAGATTATTTGATCGATTTTTCTATTCTATGTGACCTTGAAATTTTATTTTCATGCAATCGGAATTTTATTCGTGAAAGGTACTGGGGAAGCCTTACCAGAGGAATCAGTGGAGAAGAGGTAATCGCTCCCACTGTAAGAAGGCTGATCTCTGGGCACGTCCAGGTTGGGCCTCCTGGGAGAGCCAATTAGATCGATGTCGGAAATCTCCGGACTCGCGCACGGAGCCTGGGGGCTCTCCGCGAACGGAACTTGTAGGACTGCCATTTCTGGCATAGGGTGGACGTGGGTTGAAGTCTTCCTGGTCTGACTGTTACCGTTGAGGGAGGCGGAAGACCGACGATGTTTGGAGGAGGAAGACCAGGAACCACGCTGCTGGGAAGAGGAGCGCCGGGTCCTCCGCCTCAGAGAAATGCTGGTACGGCCGTACTCCTCTTTGCGCCGTTTTCTGCGGAAGTGCTTGTACCAGAGGAGAAGTCGCCGCCTGCCGCACCTGAAAAAACAGCATGATTGATTCAGTACCAATGATCATGACTAAAGACGGCCAATCACAGTGTAAATATCTATATAACAATAATATCACTATAATAGGAAACGTTTATTGTATATCCTGCGATGGTATGCATAATATTTGATTATGGATTAAACGATTTCATTGTTGTTGTCTAATGCCACTTGGTCATACCAAGCCGAATTAGCAGAGCTCTTTCGATTAAGGCAGAGGTGTGCGCCTTTCGTTGTTAACGAGCACCGTTCAGGTGAAAGGACGACTTTGTTCGAACACACACGACACAACCCTTTTTAGTGGGCGGTCGAATTCCTTCATCATACATTCATTCATTCATCAAAAAGTCAGAATTTAGATCCAAATCAGAGATCGACTCATCCCTTATTCAGTACCCCCAGAGGTATCGTTTTGTTATGGGAACTTGGAGGAGTTTGCAGTCACGACCTATTTAACATGACCCAACTGCCATTAGCCAACAAGGCGGTCTTTGGACAAGACGAGGACAGAGCCCACGATCTTTCGGTTACGAGACTGACGCTCTACCAACCAGGCTACCGCAGCCCTACGATTTCATTGTGGTATAGTGTAAGTTTTAATTAATACTAGGAAGTATCAAAAAATCTCGAAACTAGCTGTTTTGCCAAGAAATTGTCTAAGGGCACACTTAGTGATTATTAAAATATTCTCTTTGTATCTCGATAAACCATTTCAAGTGTTCTTCCTATTTCTGAGATGGTCAGGTAGGTCCGTTCTCTGTTCGGATCTCAAAGCTGTCTGTTTCTACAAAGGAGGAATTATTGTTTTTCTATGATGCATGCTCACTCTTGAATCATGCTTGCTTCTCATAACTTCTTAGTGACTCATGGCAGTACCATTTAAGAATTATTGTATCACATTTTTGAGGTACATTTGTTGAATAAAAAAAAAATATGCTAAATTTTTATTAATTTCAAGTTTACTATTTATGTTAGGATGGCAAAAGTGATGGGGTAAGTGGTCACAAAAGCATTAGCTCAAAAGTAGTGGCTCATCATATCAGAAATTAGAGGTACCTCAAAAATATTTGTTATGAAACTGCATGTTTGAAAAATACTAACTTTACCAAGGAATAGTCCACATTTTAAAATTTCAAAACTAGTTGTGAAATACATTATTATCAAGAATATCACTCTATATTTATTATTCTGAAATATTTTTTAGAACCTTCGTACTTTTTTATTTTTACAGAAACGAAACACCATAAATAGTTCAGTACATAAACACCATTAAGAATTCAAGCGTCATATATATCATAAAGAAAACATGGGATACAAAATTTACATTACATCCACAAAACTGATTATATTTAGATTAAATTTAGCTATGAAATTTTGCTAGCATTGAGTCTTCTTGATGACTTTTGAATAATGTTGAAATGCACAAAGTATTTATATTGAATTTTTTTATACCGGAGAATAAATAAAATGGTATCTTTTGAAGGTTTGCAAAGTAAATCATATTTTACGTGCAACAATTATAATAACTGTCCATTCTTTTTAAGGAGTTTCCTTTGAATAAAATCAATATATATATATATATATATAGCTATATATATTTTTTTCCAAGAGCAATCTTTAATAAATCAAATATATTTCTGCAGAAGCGTCACGAAATGAAACCAAAATTCATAAAGTCAATGACAGTGAACAGAGAAAAAAGAAATAAAGAAAAATACTGGAAAAATGAATATGAGCTTTCGATGGAAATAAATAAGTGTGTGTATAAAGATAAAAATCTTTAGAAATGCACGAATCTCAAGGTGAATCTTGTGGAATTGCATTTCTAGCATCTTTAAAATCAAATGGAACAAAATCATTCGTTTTCAAATCAATTAATCGAGTGTGCAACAGGTTTACATGGGCTACCGGATGACTAGGGCCAGATTACGTTTCTCTTTCTTGTTGATTTTTTTTATCTTTTCAAGTTTTAATTAATTTTATTTTCAATTCCTTTCGATCATTGGACTCTCAAAGAGATAAAGTAATCATAGAGCATCGAAATCTCAGAGAGTAAAAGTTAGCAAATGAAATATAATACGAAAATGCAATTTTATGAAAAAGATTTTTGAAGTGGGTGATGCTCAGTTATAATCTTAACGAGTGAGTTATTGCTAAATGCTCAACAACCTTACCGTACTCCCAACTACCATACCAGTCCTCCTTCTATCTTCTGAAATTAGTGTCTGAAGTTATTCTCTGACCTGTTAGATGTCACCTAGTGCAATATACAGGAGTGAGGGTGTTTTATAATCCTTCGCTGTTCCATGCTCACCTGGTCAGATGGGCGATATATTTGACGATCTCGTTGTAGCAACCGGTGGGTTCCGAAAAGCTGTTGCTAGAAAGACTGCTGCTAGAATTCATAGTCGATCGTTCCAAGCGCATGCGTTCCATCTCGCGTTTCTTTGTCTCCGAAAACTGAGTGGCGATGACAACGAGGCACAGGTTGATCATGAAAAAAGAACCAATCTGTAAAAAAAATTAAATAATTTAAATAAAAAGAGCTAAATTCTGCACTGTTAGATACTATTAAAATAATTCTACAATGTTCGTTTGCATCTACTCTACTACAGTTACAACTACATAATACTATACGTTAAATACTACCCAATATAATTGTGCTGCATTTTTACTGAGTACCGTTTAAGTTTTAAAGATTATAATGGCAGGAGAAATTAAGTACCCGGTTCATAACTATCCGCTTTCCATACTATATCGCCTAATTCTCTTTCATTGTAATTAAATGAGGCAGGTGAATTGTCTATTAAATCATCTATTAAAGACTTTTTTTTCAAAAAATTGTAAGTTTTGAATCTTATAATCTTTTCATATCTGTGTAATCATTTATCACTGTTATTATTAAAATTAATTTCAGCAAGTTTTTTTAAAAGAATTATGGAACTTATGTTAAAATGTGAACAGTTTATATCCTTTAACTTACTTTTTCTCTAATAAATTCTTGAAAAGTGTAGTGAGTTATATAAAAATGTATAAATTACTACTACGAAACATTCTATTGTAACTAGACTTGTTACGGACAACTGCTTCAATGATTCACTAGGCAGCGGCTGCGATCATATTCAGATAAATGGAGAGTTTAATACTCAATAAGAAATGAGAAAAAGCGTATTACAACAATGAGTTTTGATATAAAAACTTTATCATCTGGTATTGGCGGGAAAAGAAATGAATGCATAAAACTTCGGCCAATTCGACCAGTCCTTCCGCCACATAAGGCTAGATACATTGGAGTTACCGTACATGAAGATTTGAAGTACGGATTAGATTGATTCTTAATTTCAATGTATAACCAACTTTCAATGATTTGCTTAATTTTTTTTATTGAAATTATTTTCCAACTTTTGCTTGAAAAATTTATAGTGAACAATTTGTTAATAAATATAATTGAAACATGGATTTCCACATATTAATAGAATCGACCAGCTTTATAGCGTAATTGAGAGGGAAATATCGTCCCAACTTGAGATTAATTTAGTTTTTAAAAGGGTGAAATTCATTCTTAAGCACATGAATGAATATTAAATAAAAATATTAATTAAAGAGAATGTATATTAAACTGATAGTTATTAAATTATTTATTCTTATTTGATATTAATTTAAAATATGTTGTAAACTAATTTCATTCATTTCAAAAATAACATGGCAAATTTAACATGATCAAAAGCTTTTTTTCTGATTAATAATTATAGAATTTTCTAAATGACGTAATTGGGAAACAAATAGCGTCTCAAAACATAGTTAATTTAGATTTTAATGAGGAGAAATTGACCTTTAAAAAAACAGGAGTTAATATCTAGTTATTGAAGATTTGATAAACTAAAGGATTTCACCAATCCGATGTAACAGTTGTAACATATCAAAATTATTAAAATGATGCATTTTTTAAATGCAGTGTGAAGACGAGAAACTGTGAAGCAAGCAAAAGAAAAATAAAATAATTCTGAACCTAATCTTCTGAATCATTACTTGGACAGTAAGTAAACGGTTCTATAGCAATTGTTAAAAGAAAAAAAAAATCCGGAATTCGAAGTAGATAGATAGCATCGAAAGAACAGATCAAATCCAAAGCTATATTTTAATGACTAGCTAGTTACACATTTAATGGAGGAAGGTTTTCAGAAAAGCAGTGCAGTTAACAGCGGAAGAATCATTACTTTCCAGGGACTCGACGATTGCGGAAGGAATGCTATTTAATTATCTGCTTCTACTCCTCTGTTATATGAGGATTGCATGGATGAATTAAAGAGAATAAGCTTAATTATTGAACGGAATGTACCTAGAGAAGTAATGAATAATTTTTGCAATTCAGTGTAACAACGATTTTTTTTTTGCTTTCAATTCTTTGCTATGGCCTTCTATTCAAGAAAGAATTCCTTGGAAATATATTTAAATCTGATTCATCTAAATTTTTACTTAAAACTTTAGACCAAATTTCTTTTTTCACTTACAAAGAAGTGATTGATAGTACATTGATTATTTACATATTAGAAAATTGTATTAAAGAGAATTGCAGCAAAACTCATAACTAACCAAAATGGCAGTAAGTCTATTCCTAATCTAATTAAAGTTGATACACCCCATACCTGATAAAGTAACCCTAAAAGCTTTTGATTTATTTTTTATTTATGTTAAAACCACAAAAAAAGATAAACAAGGGATTCTAATTATTTTGTAATACTTTACTGAAATATATGTAAGTGCTTTTAAAAGTTACAGCCATACAAGTAATAGAAATGATATGCATAAAAGTAGTACAGATTTATGAATCGGAAAAAATAAGGAATTTTATATTAATGAACTATCGAGAGAGAAAATCTTTAGTTCAATGTAATTATTTTTAGTAACATAAAAACAAATTATTTTTATTTTCTCTCACACAAAATATACACGCTTTCAAGTTCCAGATAGCTCTGAGTCCAAAAAATACATTTTTATAATTATGCCTGTCTTCATCGAACACGAAAATCTAAAAACTCTTTGAGCCAAAAGGAGAGAATTTGGTACACGGTCTTTATAAATGTGAACCTTTCTGTCAAATGTTTTAAAAAGTGTTCATTGAGAAAAAGTCTGTTTTTCACTATTTAAGTGAGCATAATAACTTTAAAAGGCAAAATGCTCGATAGATAAAATCTTACACACAACTGAAGCCTCTCAAATATTGATACCAATCAGATTTTGAAACTAAATCTGTTAAAGAGTAGATAGCCTATTAGTCTGTAAATTAGCCTGCATATAAATGAGATAATTGAAAGATGTAACTCCTTACAAAAAAGAAATATAGTACATGACTCTGTTTCTAAAAATGTATCAAATTCGAGTTTCAAATTTTGATTTCAATCTATCGACAAATATCTAAAACCTATATCTGGATTTCTTCATTAGCAAAACTATTTCATCTGCGGGACTCAGAAAATAAAAATTTGAGTCATTCATGACCTTCACAGAATTGCAAGTTCCGCAATTTCATATAGGGGTAAAACCTTTCTTAGATGGCATGTGTGGAAGTGTTGGGAAGACCACATCTGCTAGTTTTATTTTATACACTCTAATTTTAATTTATAGAAATAAGAACCAATTGAATTATTTCTTTTCTTCTAAATATATAATTTGATTATAACTTTAGTTTAGTTTAGTATATTTTCAGCTTGCTTTTGTTGATAAATTATTTAAATATATTTGAAAAATGTCAGACTTAACTAGAACTCTAATAACAAGGGTAAAATTAAAAGGGTCTGCCTTTTTTTAATTCTGGGAGCATTTTGTACTTGAAAAACTTTCCAGGCAGAACTGAACGACTTCGTCAAGATGTCTTTTAATTGTACTTCCCCGTATAATTACTCATAAGCTGTTCCGAAATGAACTACTATCGAGATTTCCATCGAAATAAGATTTCACAAAAGCAAATTTTCAAAGTACCATCTCCGAAAGGGGAATAATTTATTGCGAAGGGGACAGATTATTCGCAGACAATTTCTCCGTCTCCATCGAAATATTTCCAAACAATAGGGAGGAATCGTCCGGAAACAATGGCGAAAGATTGCCATTTTTATTTCTGATTTTTCCCTGTTTCGACGAGCTCATTACATGCCAGTAAGCAGTAATTCTAGACTGCGATATAAATCCTCATCTTCCGAGAGGATGCCCGTTTCTTAAGCACATACTGAGGAATGTGAATGGACTGCTCCGTAATATTGATCTCTTCATTTCTCCAGGGAAGCACTGGGCACAGCCAGTCGTATTTATTCTACATTGCATCAAATGAGTGAAGAGGCAAAAAGAGTATTGGGAGAAGAATATATGTATCTTCCATTAAGTGGGGCTCATTCAGAAGCTTCATTTATTTTCATCCAATAAATCGCTAAGAATTTTTTTTTCTTCAATTTATATTATTTTCTCATTTTCTCTATTGATTAATTGAAAACAGTATTTTAAATTAACATCATTCATATTAATCATGTGTATGATAATAACATAGATTTACTTTTTCTCTGCATCTGCGCAAGTAATATGTAAGAACAATTAAAAGCGTACCTCTCTTTATTCCAAGAATTATTTAGGAAGATTAATATAATCTAATTTCATTCTTTGCAAAGGTAGCATGACACATTTGGTATGGTTAAAAGTGCATTTTTTTCAGATTCCTACTTATGGAATCAGGTCTAGATTGAAGTTTTAAATATTGTTATTTTACTTTCCTCTAGAAATGAAGAAAATTTTTATAACTTCATTCATTGCACTGATAATATGATAAATTTAATAGGATTTAAAATGTACTTATGAGTTCATTTTTATGAAATTAGGAGATAAAAATGGCATAATTATTATTCCCCTTTTTAATGGTAAATTAAAAACAATACTGTAACCCTATTACATAAGAAATAGTAATACAGACTTCAATGTTTTTCTCTATCTGAGCAGATAGATAGCAAATTTAGTACGGTTAAAAACAAACTTATTGAGGTTAGTCAACAGGAAACCAAGCGCAGATTCAAACAACATACTTTCTAAATTTACTGTAAACGTTAGAGTTGCTAAGCATTTATGTGGTTTACCCACAGAATAAATTTCGATAGAGCCTTACACAGAATTAATAAGTAATTTCATAAATGTGAAAGAACTTATTGGAGCATATAGGTAAAATATTGAATTAATTAGTAAATACTAAATTCAACAACTTAATCACATCTAGTTAAAAAATTGCATACTAGAGTTGAAAGGGACAGCATATAATTTTACATTCTTTATTAACTGCAATGATTGCCCCAGACAGCTAATGTCGTACCATATGGGGTAAAATGCTTCAGTAAAAGCTAAGCTTGCAACGTAGGGTGGATTTCTGAAAAGGCAAAATAGGCATAAGACTCCTTATTAAAAGAATCCGTAAGTAGTCAATTAAAAATGAGTAGTCTAATTTGAAAATAAATAAATAAAAGCTCAAGATATATGAATTATAAAATAATAGGATAATATTGTCACTTATAAACCATTATTTTTCATATTATACGATTCAATATTCGTGCTTAATTATTCCCCATTAATAAACAATGAGAATTTGGCTTATATATTTATTATGTACAAAAGCGGAAGCTACACAGTTCTAAATCTTAATAAATGAATTAAAGATACTTTTTAGAGTTATTAACTAATATTATATTAAATTAAATTATATATTATATTATTATATTAGTTATTAATGTTAAATAAATTATTACCATATAGATTAAGTTTTAAAGATGATGAAAAAAATTTAATCAATTAAATGTGCCTCATAATGTGCACTTCCTAGGGCTACGAGATGCTTACATTTTCTTTGCAGAGCTTGCAAAGAGTATGCCAGCTTATGAACATTATCATGCTAAGAATGAGAAACGGTGTTTTTACACTGATGGAAAAAAATCCCAACACCAAGAAAAAATTATTATACAGCAATGAAATTTTAGAAATACATTTGTCTAGGTAACATATTTAATTAATTAAAGTTTCAAGATCACAGGTAGAGCCATTGGCGAGAAGAGCCATTTCAAATGTGAAATGTTGGTACATTAGTAACCGGTGTAACCGCCAGAATTTTGAATGCAAACGTGCATGCATTGTGTCGTATAGGTGTCGGACATCAGTTTGTGGGATGGAGTTCCATGCCTGTTGCACTTGGGCGGTCAATGCAGGGACGGTTAATGTTGGTTGTGGATGACGCTGGAGTTGTCGTCCAATCATGTCCCATACGTGCTCGATTGGAGAAAGATCTGGTGATCTAGCAGGCTAAAGCAACATGTCGACACTCTGTAGAGCATGTTGGGTTACAACAGCGGTATGAGGGCGAGCGTTATCCTGTTGGAAAACACCCCCTTGAATGCTGTTCATGAATGGCAGCACAACAGGTTGTATCACTAGACTGATGTACAAATTTGCAGTCAGGGTATAACAACCATAACTCCAGGAGTAGGCCCTGTGTGTCTAGGCCGCAGACAGGTCACTAGCAGGCGTTCACCTGGCCTCCTTCTAACCAACAAACGGCTATCACTGCGACCAAGACAGAACCGGCTTTCATCAGAAAACACAACAGATCTCCACTCCGTCCTCCAATGAACTCTAGCCTGACACCACTCACGTCGCAAACGGCAGTGGTTTGGAGTCAATGGTATGCACTGTACTGGGCGTCTGGCTCGGAGCTGTCCTTGAAGTAACCGATTTGTAACAGTTCGTTGTGTTACTGTGGTGCCAACTGCAGCTCGAATTTCAGCTGCAGACGCAGTACGATTAGCCACAGCCATACGCCGAATACGACGGTCTTCACTCTCAGTAGTACCACGTGGCCGCCCGGAACCTGGTTTACTTGAGGCAGTACCTTCCCTTGACCACTACCGCCAATACTCATGCACAGTGGATACATTCCTGCCAAGTCTTTCAGCAATATCGCGGAAAGAAAACCCACCTTCTCGTAGCCCTACAACACGACCTCGTTCAAACTCAGTGAGCTGTAGATAATGGCTACTTCGTTTTCTCAGAGGTATCCTTGACTAACATTAACCCACTACGTCAAATCTCATCTGTAAATAAAATTCACGAACCTTACAGCGCTTATTTAAAGCAAACATCATTTGCATGTTCATAGTGTCGCTACTAGCGCCACACTTACGCTCGTAGCTCGAAATTTGAATCGACGTCATCTTTCAGGTGTATAAACACGCCTACCAAATTTCGTTTATCTGGCAGAGCTCCTTCCTAGTGTAGGATTTTTTTTCCATCAGTGTAAATCTAATAACCTGAGTGATAAAAATGTATAATTTTCATATGTAGTGTCCCAAGTTTGTCATGCATATGCAGTAAACTTTCATATCCCAATGTTACTGTCAGTTTACTGAAGCAAATTTCCCAAATATATTTCTACTAATGTCATTAAGTTTCAATTAAGAATATTTTGCTGATTTTTTCGAATTGGCGATATATATTCTGCATGCTTGAGTTCTATAATCACAGAAGTTTTGTAACTGTCTAAATAAAATTTTACCAATGGACAAAAAAAAAAAATGAATTAATCCAATCAATAGTACAGATAGAAGAAAAAAAAATCTGCGCATAATTATTACTTTATCAACATATAATATCAACTCACATTGGTTTCATGAAAATTGAATTTATCGTTATAGTCTTATATTTGTTTAGTTCAGATGAATAGTATATTTCCCTTTAAAAAAAAAATCTTTTTCAAAATGAAAATTTCAGAAAATTCTTTTGGTACTAATATTGAATGACTGATCGCCTTGGCCATCAAGTTCCAAATAGATTGTCCCTTTCTTTGTAAACTTATATTAGAAAAGACAATAATTTCATCATAATAAAATAATTTAGAACAGTGATTCTCAACCTGTGGGGCGCACCCCCTCTAGGGGAGCGTGAGCATACTAATAAGGGGGCGTGAGCATATCCAAGTGAAAATGTTATTTAAAAAATTGATTAAGTGACTGAAAGGAAAACACACACACACATACAAAACGAAATGCATTTTGACATATTTAATAATTAACTTATTAAATTAAAACAGCTTAACAAATTAAAAACAAATTTAATAATTATTAGTGACTTCCTTGGGCCTGTCTTGCAGAGCAAAGTTTTTCGAAGGACGGTTTAATATTAGAAATAGACACTCTCAGCTCTTTTTCTATATTTAGCTAAGATCTATATTTTGTCTTCAATTAAGCTACCGCAGAAAATCCAGTTTCACAAACGTAAGATGCTGAAAATGGTAGTAGAATGTGAAATGCCCTTGTTTTTAGTGCAGAAAACTCATCATTCATCTCTGTCCAAAATTCAAAGAGTGATTTATTATTAAAGTAGCCGCCTTTGGCGACCAGCTGGTTCGCCATGAGTAATGCGTTCTAAAATTTTCAATTAAATCATATATTCATTAGCCTTGAAGTAATTCCGGGCATTGATTGGCCTGAAATTAATATTTTCTTTAACATGAGGATGGAAAGTTCTAAAAGAACACGTTTTCCTAATAATATTCTTTAATTTTATAAATCAATCAGTTTTAATTAATGATTTAGAAGACTGATTAATGTAGCAACTTTTATTTAAAATATTAATAAAAATATTTTGTAAAATATGGCTCACAGAGCAAAGTATGAAGAAATCTAAAACTCATTATTCATAAATACATTGTTTGACTCAAGCCACATAAAATGTAATTATTTACTTCATTTAGATGAAATTAATAGTATTAAACAATATAAATTGTAAATAATCTTTTACAAATTGGTCATCGCACCGGAATTTGAATGCATATCCTGTATAAATTCAATCCTGTATAAATAAAGATAATTTATTTAATTAATGATTTAAATATTGCAAACGATCATAGAATTCTTTGCCTTGCATTCATTTTTTTAGAAAACATCACATTTTATATTTATTTTATTTTATCCAGTCACGTGATAAAAGTTGCATTTCTTTAGATTTATTTGCGATGATATATATTTTTTAAATTTGAACTTCCGCCATTGTTTTCTTTTATTTTATCCAGTCACGTGCTAAAAAGAACATGGTTAAAATATTTATTCAAAAATTATTATTTCGTAAAAATAGGAGCTTAAGTTATACATTAAAACACTGATACCATTAGAAAGCTAATTTTTTAATCTTTAAATTGATGTAAAAATCATGTTTGTGCGATAATATTTTCGGAAGTTATAGCGGAAAAACGTCGAAATTTCGCTTACATTTTAATTAATTCAAATTCTAATTAAAAATTTGAAAAAAGGGCTCCGAGGTGCAGATTTCCGATCTCCAATATATACACGTACCAAATTTGGTAGCTGTAGGTCCAACGGTCTGGCCTGTAGAGCGCCAATACAGCTACATAATAAGACTAGATATAGATTGTCTTTTGATGTCGCCGCTTGCCGTGAAGTCTATGAAGGTTTCTTTCTCTTCAATTGAGAGTCCTTCGGGAGTATTTTGAAATGGATCCCTCACCACTTGTAATTTTATATCAGTTTGTCGTCAGCAAGAAATTACTTTTTAAAATTCTTTGCTAGCATTGCTAAATACTTTTCAATGGTTACAAAAACAACTTTTACATGTTGTTCTTCAGCCTTGTAAGTTTTAATACAATCATTCAAATTTGCAAACATTGTTAAGTTTTCTGGCTTTAAATTTCTGCTCCACAATTCCAATTTCCTACAAAAAGCATTAATTTTACCACTCGTATCCAATATATGTGTATTTGCTCCTTGCAGTTGAAGATTCAAATTATTTAATTTCTCGTAAATGTCGACAATGTAGCTCAATTTCATCACAAATAAACTATCGCGAAAATTCTCAGCTTCCGGTTTATTTTCTTCTTCTAGTAAGATGGCGATTTCTTCTCTTAATTCATTAACACGTTGTAAAAAATTTTCTCGCGATAACCATCTTGCCTCGCAATAAAATAGTAACACTGAATATACTGCACCATGTCTTTATAAAGTGCGGGAAAGATTCTTGGTTTCAGGGTTCTCATTTTTATATAATTTACTACGGTTACAACCGTAGTTAACACAATATTCAAACCAGGACTCATTTCTTTTGAAGCCAAAGCTTCTCTGTAGATCATGCAATGTGTCCAGACACACTGTGGTGATTTTTGTTTCCCAAGTGCTTGAATACTTTGGAATCTTCCGGACATAGAACGAGCACCATCGGTGCATATTTCGACGCAATTTTTCCATTCTATGTTTGAATCCTTCATAAAATCATTTAAGGTAGCAAATAATGCGAGTGCTGTTGCTTTGAGTTCTATTGGTTTGCAGAAAAGTAATTCTTCTACTACTGACAAATCATCACAAAATCTAACATAGGCAATGAAATGAACATCTTTATTACTATCTGTTGCTTAATCGAGTTGTATTGAAAACAATTTGTCACGTAACTTCTACAAAAGCTGACACTCTACATGTTCAACTATATCAGCAATTCGACGGGCAACAGTATCATTTGAAAGAGGTATAGACTGAAATTGCTTTGCAAAATTATCTCCAAACATAATTTCTACAATTTCAATTGCGGCAGGCAAAATAAGCTCTTCACCAATGGTGTGAGGCTTTTTACATCTGGCTATTTTATATGAAACTTTGTAAGAGGCAATTAAAGTTTTTTCATTTGCAAAGTTTTTTGAAACAATGATTTTTGCTTTTCATATGATTTTAATTTTAATTCGAAGAATTCTCTGGGTTTGTTTACGTACTCACTATGAAGCGTTCCCAAATGTCGTTTAAGTTTATTAGGTTTCATGCTGTCTGCCTCCAACATTTACAACAATGATACACAGGGGTCTTTCTTCTTCATTTACTTCAGTACTAGTGAACCCACAATTTAAGTATTCTTGAGAATATTTTCTTGATTTTATTTTCGGAACCACGCTCGTCTGTGTACTTGTTGATGCTTGTCTATCGTCTAATGCTCGCTTACTCCCGCTTAAAAATTTATCAATGATTCTGCATAAGTCTGCTGCCGTGAATATTTAATACGGTGAATTGCAATTACACGAAAATATATTTAACATACGCATTCATAATAGATTCAATAGCGATAGAAGGATCAACTCGAATGAAATTGTCTGGAATTGGAATGGGCGTCATAGAACTTTCACCTTCTCCCTACGAGAAAAAATTTGTTCACAGCTGCGCACGCTCCTAACTTAACTTTTAAGCTGACCAGACAAATTCCAGGCAAATCGAAACTTCTCGCAAAACCGTGAGAATGCCCGACATGGCGGGACGCAAGAGCAATAAAAAGGCATAGGATTCTTGTTTTTTCAATGCTGAGGATCGCTGCTGCAAAATGTCAATAAATTGCCGTATTCTTGGTAATTTGTAAAGTTTAAAATTAAGGTTATAGTGTAGGTTTAGCACCAAAATACTCAAAATACATTATTATTGTATACATTTTATTGTATGCGGTAAAGAGGGGGGCGCGATGAAAATTATGATTGAAAATTGGGCCGTGAATACTAAAAGGTTGAGAAACACTGATTTAGAATAATTAATAATAAGTAAATTACATCATAATTCATTGAAATTCTTACAATCTATTTGTATACTGATGAAATACTCGAAGGCAGATCGCAGTAGATTTAACAGCTTCATTTTCAATTAAAATATATTTGTAACTAAACTATTATTTAAAAGAACCATTTTCTAAAGGGAGATGTATTAATCTCATTAGAAAGATGTGATATCACATTTTAATAAGTTTTAAAGATAACAGGAGTTTTACGTCTGACAAAAATTACAGAGTAATACGCTTTGTAAAAGTTTTCAAAAAGAAATCCTTGGAAAAAATAAGTTCCATAAAGTAACTTATCCGGTATTTTGGTTTAGAAATTAAAAGCCTTTTGAAAATAAATGGAAAATCTCAAAATTATAAATAAATAAGTTTAAAAGGTTCCTTTAAACTAAGTTTAGCAGATATAATTTACGTCCTAGAGTTACAGCCAAAACCACAGCAATTACGACATCCACAGAAAATTAGGATTTTTAAAACTTAAGTTTTAAAGTTAATCCTTTTTATATTTGCTTTTGAAAAAAGTATTAAAATATCCCTTACTGAGAATACAATAAACTCTAATGTGACAAATTAGAAGCATAATTATTTTTTGATGGTGCCGAATTCTTTTAGATGTGTTAACAGTTTACAGAGTTAAAAATTTTCGGAAAACAATCATCAATTATATTAAGAAAAAGTAATTTAATCTTTTCCATAAACAAAACCAGTTTATTTAATCTTCCAGCGGATGATTTAATTTACAGAAAAGCATAATTGAAATATACGAGCAATATAATAAAGATAAACAGCACCTTTCTTCTCAAAAGAAAAATAAGCGACTCAATTAATCATAGCTAATTCAAATAAGCAGATGAATTTCCACTTGTTTATAAGCGGAAAATAATAATAAAAAAACAAAGAAAGGAAATAAATTATCTGGCATAAATTTATTCCCTTTCTTAAAATTTTTAATTTTTAATTTTCGTTTTCATTTATTATCAAATAAACATGTCATCATCTGTAAGTAGTAAGAAAACTGTTTTCGTTTTGGATACTTATCTCTTCAACGAAATAGAAAATTTTCTTTTGATTAGAAAATAAAACTTCAATGCAGGAAATTTTTTAATGGAATCCTAATTCTTTCAATAATAAAACAGTGGAAAGTAAATGAGATTATAATATCTGGAAATAATAATTGTTTCTGTTTCTCTAAAATCTAGAAAAAAATTTATTATGGAAATTTAGTAAGCTAAATGAAATACTTTTCATGGAATAAAATTAAATGCAAGATTTACATAGTTAAAAAACCAATAAAAATAGAGGAGGAAATTAGAATTTAATTCCGAACCGGATTTTAATCTAACATTTCCTCATTCTTTTATTTCACACCATCACAAGAAAGTCAGAAATATTATTTTCAGTAGCATAAACTTTATAAAGATAGTAATCATAATGTTAATTTTTCCCAAACACTACGCTCCTTTAAAACCGTTTACGGTAATTAGCAATTATATCTCTATTCTTTATCAAAATTGCTCCCAGCTGGTTCCCTAGAGCTGTTGTTATATTTAATTTCAGATAAATCTTTTAGATATAAATTGGTGTTCATGATTACATCAAGTTATTAAAAATAAAGTCCGTGATATTTCAGTTGTCTTACTCATGTCTGTTTATTACATACATGAACCTTTCTAATGGAGATCAGTTTCATAACATTATAACACTATTAAGAAACTCAAATATCTGATTCTTCTACATTTCACGAAATATATAAATTAACATTTTCATTTGTCCTGTAAACACCAAAGATATTATATAAATTTTTCATCTTTAGCTTTGAATTATGGAAGAAATCGATTAAATATTTAGTGTAACAATGAAAATGAGTTGAATTTGATAGAAAAATGTCATGCATTATTAGAAATTAGACAATTTATTAAACATTTTCAAAATTCAGGAGAAATTTGTAGGAAGATTGTTAAATTGATACAGTTAAATAGAAACCTTTTAAAATTTTGTGACGGTATAAAATTTATTTTTGTGCAAAACTATTTTCGGAAGTTTAGCGCAGGACATCTTCAAATAACAGTTTAATTTTTTAACTAATTGAAGTTTCAAAAAAGTTCTGAAATCCACTTCCCAATCTCTAAATAGTGTGTGTCCAGAATTTAGTGGCTGGTATACACACACAAATATTGATATTGTTATTGATTGTTACATGTACTAATAATAAAGATAGCTCACAATCAGTATATTATATTTAATATCAGTAATTATATTTTTCAAGTATCATTTCACTACGAAAATAAAACAAACAAATTATAAAAAAAAACGAAAAATTAAAAAAAGGAAATGCAATTTGTTGTCTGAAAGTTATAATGCAAAAACCGGGTACAAATCATATAACTATGTTTAATCTGAGAAAGTAGAATTAAAATATGATTTTTTATTTAAAAAATTGACTTTTTTAACAAATAAATTAAAAAATTTCTACGTTTTCCCAGCTGATGCGAATGATTTTGCCAGAGAGAACTAGAATGTTACTCAATACTAATATTACATATGTACACATTGGTAACATTTTTTTTAAATACGTTCAAAATATGACCAGTGGATATTGATTATATAATTCTAGAATAAATGTATGCAAATAATTAGATTTATTTGCGATTGCCAACTGATAAATTTTTTAAAAAATGACCAACCGAAATTTAAGTTCATGCCCACATAATTTATTCTCATCACCGTACTTCCAATTCATAGGTTATATGATCTTTCTTTGCCTGTGTACCAATTTATACCGAATAAATTTTATAAATATTCTAAAAAGCCAAGTAATAATTTTTAATATGAAAAATATCGAATATCTCTATCATTTAACAGCAAAAGGTAATTCTTGTTTCACATTATTAATGATTTTCTTTTGCATAAAAACTTAATAATTCAATTTATTAATAAAGGTTTACAATAATTTTTTTCATTTCACTGTTTTTAATAAAATTAAAAAATAAATAAGATTTCCTTAATTCGCTTCATCTTATTATTGAGAAAGAGTTTTTTAATTCGTTGATAAATGATTAAGTTTCGTTAAAACGATTTAGTATTTGTAGAAAAAAAAATGCATTTTTATCCATAGATAAAGGCCAAAGCTATTAACTGGCAAAGTTATTTTTTAAAATTTTTATTGAGATTAATAATTAGAAATTGTTTTTTGATTAATTAAAAAGATTAAATAAGAGTAATCTTCTTAGAAATTAAATTGTTTTTCTTGCATTATAAATCAAATTATTTCTTTAGAGACAAATGTATTTTTCGCACAAGATGAAATAGTTTTACTTTTTCAAAATTACTTTCATTTTTTATAGATTACAACTGATTAATTTGGATAATGACTAGTTCAATATATAATCTTAATGAAAATATATACCTCCCTTTTGCAATGGTCAGAATTCGTCTTAACCTATAGTTATAAAGTCTTAAACTATCCTGAATAGCTTTTGGATAAAGATTTTGATAATTTTAAAAATAAAATAGGAGAAATGTTTTGTTTCCAATTAATAATACACTATAAATCACCTTTTTTTTAAAAAAAATGGATTATAAATCAACAATTCGTTTAGATAGAGAAAAAAGTTATTTACCTCGCTTTCTATTTCCTGCTTTATATTTCATATCATCTTCTTTAGATATAAAATATTCTTTAAGGAAAAAAAAGTGACTTGCTTCCAAAACGTATTTTTCAATATACTTTTATCGATTATCTATTTTCATACTTTTTTAAAGTTTCAGGGCTCTGAAGGAATCAAGAAATATTAAGGAAAAGTTGTTCATAAAAAGTATGTTGACGATGATCGTGACTTTGCTTGAAGCCGATTTTAAGAAAAAAAAAATGATTTTGGTGAACCTTCCAAATTGATAAATTTTTTACAGAGATCAATTTTCTTATATAAAATGCATTCTGAAATTTCTTAGTTTCATTAGTTTATTTGTGGAGCGTAATTTCAGTATTTCAAAACTACTTCTTCAAATATCAAACGATATTTTTAGAGGCTGACAATTAATAAAGAATATGTAAAAAAGTAAGAAAGTGTAAATTTGTTCATAACTGCTCATTTGTTCATAATAATTTTTGCAATAACTGTACATGGCAAACATGAATACACAGAGTTCCCCAGAACTGCAAAAAACGCGCACTCTGCGTCGTGACTCTACCATCAATCATGGCTTCTACAATCGGCAACTGTTGTTTCTCTCTTCTCTTCGCATCCTTTGTAGGACGGCCGGAACAGTTCCACGATGGTTAGTGACATGGCAATTATCAATAAATTTTCATACTAACATTTCATAACTTTAATACAAATATTTCTTATTTTCATATATTTTTAATAATTTTTCTTTCTCAGAATCCAAGTATGAATATTTTATGCTTCATAGAATTCGTAAATCAAATGTGGGGTTTACGTTTAATTCTTTTTAAATGACTTAAATCAAAATATGGAAGGAAACACAATTTTAGAAATTAGATAACACCAAAATTTTATTCATCTAAATAACTGCATTTGGGAGTGATCTCGTTCGCATCCATGCAAATGTATAAAATCACAGATGGCCAACTTGCTAGCTATTTTGTTTCAGATTTTAATATGGATTTAAATTTTATCTGTTTAAACTATGCACCCAAATTCATCATTTAGCTCTCTATATTTTACAATTGTCCTGCTCACTTGCAGTCGGATAAGTAGATTAATTTAAAATTTGACTGAAATCTGCAAAGATTGGGTAAAAGTTAGAATTTAAATTTTCCCCATCAACCTCAAATCATTTGTGTGTTATTGTGCCTATAAAACATGATTTGAAAATTGTATTTTTTTAAGACTCAGAAAGGTCTGAAATGTGGAGGTTCAATGGAATCTTGAAATTGAATTGTTTGGCAATTAAATCCATTCTCGTTCTCTACTCGAATTCGAGATAGCAAAAATAACAAAAATCAGGATCAAGAGATTTCATCTAATTATAAACATATACAGGAAACGACCAAATAAGAGCTACTACAACGTTAAAAAATTATTTTCAGAACATAAAAGTATTATTCTTAGCATTTAAAAGCTTTTTTTTCTTCCCATGACAAAACCCCCCAAAAAAGATTGCCTTTCCAAAGAAGAAAAGCAATTGAAGCGTTTTCAACCTCAAGTTTATGAAACATGCCTTTTGAAAAGACAATGCTATTTCACATATAAACATATTAGTCTGGATAAAAGTCGAACCGTTATTCGCTTGAAAGGATCCAGATATCTCACGGGGCGCAAGAAAGTAGCCCCGGGAGAAATGATTCTGAACTTTAAAAGCGGGAAAGAGAAAAAAGTCTCCCACATGAGCAAACACAGAAAAGACTTGCCCAGATTCAGAGTTACTAAAATTTTCAAAAATGGTTTTTACGCTGTGATTTTCTTGTGGTGTTTTCTTGCTCATATTTAATGCAATGTGACAAATAATATTAAACAGAAAACTTATTGAATTATAAAGATACAGGGAAAGTTTATTTTTTTTCTTAATATTTACGTACATTTATTGGAAGTTGGTATTCGTAATTATTCAATTTAAATACGATTTTGAATTTGTTGTTTTATGCCTGAATATACTATCAAATTTTTTATTGCAAAATATAATATGATCAAGACAACTTTAATAATTTGCTACAGAAATAAGAAATTTTATGTTTGGAATTTTTAATTTATTTTTTGTGTCACTGTAATTATTTTTGAATAAACTTTAGAAAAAGAAATTTTATGTTTTCTTCTTTAGGAAATATCTTCCTGTTTCCAAGGTTATTCATCCTTTTAGAAAGTGATGTAGACATCAGTATTAAAAAATGTTGCACTTTCAACTATAAGCTCTACAAAGTACCTTCTTTACAATATTTCCCATTCTATTCTATTCAATCTTATATTTCATCAGATATCAGGTCCTAGCCTAGTTCCATATAGACGCTTCAGTAAATTGATTACACATTTCTCAGATTATAAGTTCAATATTCACCTCTGTCTTTTACTCTACTTTTTCTTAAAGTAGCACTCACAAATTTAGATATTTCATTGCTCACCTGTTTAATAAAACACTGCTAAAATAAAATAATTTTAAGATTATTCATTCTTACGGAAAATAAAATCTGTTTTTATTTTTAGTTAAAACGTAATTCTATTATATAAAAAATCTAAATACACAACTAATGGCATATTGACAATAATATAAATACGTTCTATTTTTAAGATCATATTAACTTTTAAGTTTAAGAATTTTAACTTAGCATAGAAATTTCGATACGTTAAGTTAAAATTCCCTTTATGGTTCAGAGAGATTTAAAGTACCAAAATATTCTTTCAAGAAATAGATAACCTTCTAAAACAACTAAACAATTAAGATTATACATTTTGAAAATAAGAATTCCATACAAAGGAGTAAACAATGTTCTAAGATTTTTCTACTTCATAATATCCTTTTAAAATAAAGAATAGTACCCAAATGCTTATAAAATTAAGGAAATTGTCACATACAGAGTAAGAGAGCGTATTTAAAATTAAAGAATGCAGTAATAATTATACCTTTAGTAATTTCAAACATTTACTTACATACGCCGGATCAAGAAAATATGCTTTTATAAATGTAGCTCAAAATATTACAATTCATTTATTTTATATTTAGTCTCTTTTCCAAAAGTATACCATTTCTCTACTTAAAAATTCAATATGTCAATATTTCAAGTATGTTTATATTTATTTCTGTCTTTATGTTTCATTGTTCTATGCCAGAGTTTTAGAACTAAAAGACCTATAATTTAATGCTACTAAAACTATACAAAATTTCAATAAAAAATTACTTGGTGATGTACCGGATTTAATTAATTTTTTTCTTTAAAGCAAACTATGCCGATTTGATGTCTAAAATAATTAAAGAAAGTTTAAGAATGAAGAATTTAGTACATTTAAAAGATTTCTCAATTTTAAAACATAATATTAAATGAGGTTTGTCATTATGTTTCTAAAATAAGTATTATATCTTTTGAAAATTTTAACTATAGAATAAATAAAAGCATTCTATTGCTGGCTTTTGTAAGAAAAATTCGACATGTTGTGTTCAAGACGCGTTAAATCTTTGTAAATACCACAGTTTTTATAAATAATTTCAGATTCACTTAACACAAAATGTAAAATACTTTTTTTTAAAAAAAAAAAGTAAGAAATGATTACTTACAACAATAAGAAGGACAAAATAAACCCAGTCCCAAAACGAATGAGCATCTTGTACGTAGTACATAATATCTGACCAGCCTTCTAAGCTGATCACCTGAAAGAAAGAAAAAAGCTAGTTAGATACAGAACGGAAATAATTTAATATATTCAACACACATAATTAGATACAAGAATGAAATATGTCGTTCAATTGAAATAAAAAACTTTTTTTTAAGCTTGCTATTTTTTCTGATAATAGATAAGATTAATATAGTTAATACACAGTTATCATTATTGTTTGAATGATCGTAACAAAGACTTCAGTTATAATGTGAAGCATTTATGATTTCATTTAATTTCTAAACCAGTATTTATTTTCACTTTCATTACATCAGATATATTAACTTTTTATAAATATTTTTTTTAAGAATCCAAAACTTCGGTGAATTTTACTTGAAAACGAGAGCCGCTTTCCTTGTTAAACGTCAAAAGTAGTATTGTAACCTAGAACATAATTTTGTTTCTTTGATACAAAGACGGTCAATTTTTTAATTGATTTCAATTTCATTTTAATTTTTCACAGCGTTGTATTTGACTTCTTATTGTAGAAACACAATTTCTTTAAACTGTAAATTACCCTCAAGTATTAAATATAAGATGATAATGAAAAGTAACTTCCGAACATTTTGCTTTGTCAATAAGATTTTAAATTAGCATTTGCTCATAAATTATGGTTAAAAAA
>JAPMOQ010052972.1:1437568-1479281 GCA_026543055.1 Argiope trifasciata | reverse complement strand
GGTTATTTCCATTTGATGTAAAAAGGCTGCATATATTTAACGGTGTTCGGATGTAGATGGCTCACTGCCAGTTTGTGATGATTGTGAGCTTATAAAACATTTAGAATAAAATGGCGAAACTATTGAACATTACTGTTTTTTAATTCATTTATTAAAATAATAAAAGAATATAATTATCTTATCCGAAATGAGTTTCAGTTACATAGGTAGCTCATTGCGACAACATCAAAAGGTTTTTATCTTCCAGTTTATTACTGAAAACTTTGATAACTGTTAATTAACTCCAATATCTCCAATCAAAAAAGACAACAACCTAACTATACTTCTAATTATATTGAAAAATCTTACAGTTTGTAGTTATTATGAATGCTTTATTTGTCTTAAAACAATTTGAATATATTTCTATACAATTTTAAGATAACCGTATTTATAAAAAACGTAAACATACAGACACATACAATATATATATGCAAAAGAATACATATATTCATATACACGAAAAAATATATTCATATAAAAAAAGAATTTATAAAAGCAGCGGAAGTATTCCCTGTAACTTTTTACATTTTCTATGATGAATATATTCGTATATTATTAACCATTTGCCATGTATATTCGTATATTATTAGCCAGAAATAAAAGTTTTGTGACATAATAGCCCATGAGTGGCAATGAGTCGATTAAAACTTAATCACTAGAAAACGTATTTTGAATACTGTTTAAAGAGAGATTGAAATCGAAATGGGACACAAAATTGCAATTATAGTCAAACAATCACGTACTAAATTCCCTATATTTACGTCATCGTATTTTTGAATTATCCTATTTGCATGCTTGTGAAAAAACGAACGACAGTTGGCTAATTCTCTGAAGAATTAGGTAACAATTATGATACAAATTTACATTTTAGCTAACACATTTGTGTATCAAATTTTATTCTTCGATTTGTTTTCATTTTGTAGTAAACATGTTGGGTTATATTCTTACAGCCACACAAACAGATTTATTCTAAATGATGAATCTTAGATTTCATTTAAAATTTGAGAGAAATATAAATTTGGAGTTGGGACTGTATAACAAATCATGTCCTTCTCTCTCTCTCTTACATATTCTAAATTTCTCACTCTTATAAATAAAATTCTAAATAAGTGTTTTTCGAACACAGACGCCAAAATATTCAGTTCTGATTTTTTGATGATTACAATATTTTCTCTTTTTATATTTCGTACATGTAAAAGTAAACATCAAAGAAATTTATTTATTAAAAAGTTCAAAAAATCGGAAGGATTAATTACTCTATGTCACACATATCGGAGCATAAAGTGCGAAGGAAAGACAATAACGAAATACCACTTCAAAGAATTCAAGAGAGATTAGGAGGAAAATAAAAACGGCCATGAAACGTATGTGTATACCTTTTTATCATTCTTTCCACGGAATGGTTTAGGGCGAGTATAAGCAAAATTTCGAAATTCCTCGCATAGGAGGAATAGTTTTGATGATGCACAGTGACATCCCATCTCAATGTTTTGTGATGGTTTTCACTGCTCCCTTCTTTTTCTTCCCGTTCTTTTTTTAAACTCCTATGAATGGTTTCATCTGGCCATAGATGGAAAAATATTCTTGGCACCTTTCTCTGTAATGATCCAACGCCATGAATATAAATCAAGTGCCCTACTGGCAGGTGGCGTTTTTTGCAACGGTATAAATTTTTACGATTTATGGTCGAACAGAATGCCTGCGTATCATCGCCATAAACAAGAGAAAAATCATGAGAATATTACATTTGCGAAGAATTTGAAAACAGAATTTGTTTTATTACTTTGATATAAAAGATTGCAAAAAAAATTCCTTTTATATATATATTGTTGCCATTTTAAGAATTGTACTGGTAAGATAGTAGGTGAGGAATATATATATATATATATATATATATATATATATTTATTTGCCTGTTAATGCTACTTTTTAATACATCGATATAGTTACATCTCAAAATAACATAACAAATGAAACCGACCAAAAGCATGCAAGGTGAATTCGCTATTGTGGATTAAATAAATAAATGTTTATTTTAATTTTGTATATAAACTGAGGATTTTAAACAAATATATTTATTTTGGAACTTGTAATAAATTGAAATCAGATTTACACGTGGGTAATTTGCGAAAAAATTAAATCCGAATTCAGTGACTTTAATTTCATATAAATAAATATTTTAATATTACGCTTTGGATTTAAATGATATGATATATAAATGAAAGCAGAATTTAGTTAATTAGAAGCGACAGCTAGTAAAACAGTTCTTTGGAAGAATAATAAATAATATATCAAGGGTTTCTAGTCTGTGGCTTAGAGCCAATTTTGTTGAAGCAAGACAAAGTCTGGAATTTATATGTCTTTTAACAAAATGTGATGTGGCTTTCGAATCATTCGTTTCATATTTCGAATCATATTCGTTTGAACTAAATTTTTCAATCAAGTCAGTTTGACAAATTTTTATTTTTATTTCTCAGATTTTTATTATTTCCCTGATAATGAGAAGAAGCTTCCAGAAACATTTCATAATTTCACTCCTAATCATCGATATATCTCCAAAATTCCAGCAATTTTAAAAACTTTCAATTTTGTCACCAAAGCCACCACATTCGTTGACAATTCGCCAAACTATGGCCAAGCCAGGGCATCATTAACTCGGGGCCATTCATAATCTGTTAGAACAATGTTACTAACTATTATTTAAGAATTATTTATATGAGGTATTTCAATTTCAAAAACATCTAACCGAAACGTTATTGATTCGACGATATTTATTTTCCTAATGAAATTTCTTCACAGAAAGCTAATAAATAGCTTTATAGTCGGTTTTGGCTTTAGACCTTATAGCTGCATTGATTATAGTCTATCATCTCAAAAATATGTAACTCTTTTCAAGATAAAAAGAGAATTGAAATCAAGCTAACGTATGCCATTTGCTATTTTTCACAGGTCTGAGATAAGGTATTAGTGTATAATAGCGATTTGCTCTTGAGTCACTCTAAAATTCGTTCAAGTTTTGTAGTGTTATGTGAGTTCAATATCTCATTAATCAATAAAGTAATTAAGTTCCCCTTTTTAACTCGAAGTGCTTTTGAATATTGTCAAAATCCATTTTACAGGTGGTTTGAACATTTCGTTTACAACTATTTTTGGAGAAAAAAATAGCTAAAGATTTTCTCTTTAGTTCTACATTTTGCATTTTTTGCCATAATCTACATGAAGAATATCTGAATCTAAAAAGAAAGGGAAAATTTCGAGATCGCGTAATTTCGAATTCATGTAAATTGTAGCTGTATTGTTGCTTTTTAATAAAATTTCCGCTAGTCATTTTAATCAAATATAAAATTTTACCTAATTGAATACTAGAAAACTGCACAATTAAAAGTATGAGAGATATATAAATTACTATAATAAAATTTACGAATTGATTCACTTTACCATTCATCGTAAGATGAAACGCGAACCTACACAATATATATTTTAAATGAATCTCTTTTTAGGTAATTTTCTGAATGTTTAAATATTTACTTTTTAAGTTTTAAAAGATTTGATTTATTGTTACCGTGTGATGAATAGAATACTTAGTTTATAGCAATTTTTATAATGTTGGTAATGTTTCTTTGTTACCAGGTACTTTTATGCATATTTTACAATTTGAAAGCAGTATATAACTCTTGCACTATTTTTACAGTTTTGGTTCAGTTCAAATTTTTTTTCTATTTTGAAATCCATTAACAGAAAAAAAATGTAACCTACTCACGTTCAATATACATTGATTTATAAAAAAATAAACAAACAGAGGTAATTAAATAAATGTAAGTACCGTAATAATTTTTTTTGAAATCTTAAATTACATCAGAAAACTCTTCAAAATATATTAATACATTAGTATAAGCATAAAAGTATTTTATTTTAGTATTTGGATGCTACCGAAAATACAACCGCAAAAGTTTCTTATAAATATTTTCATAATCGTTTTTGTCATCTTGCATTCCTCAGAAGATTTGACGTACCTATGTTCTCATATAAAGCCCATTTTGAATCAACAATTAGTTATCTCCTTAAAGTGCAAAAAAAAAAAAAAAAAAAAAAAATGTTGTTTAACAAAAGAAAAAAAAATATTCTGAAATCACAAAACGAAGACTCCTATGGTTTGCTTTTCTTTATTTTTGTTAAGGCCTACTGGTCGAACAGTCACCGAAAAAAGGCACAGATATAATGAAGCATTATAAATTGTAAATACGTGCACACTTGGAACAAAAAGTGTGATTCTTGAAACCTGGATAATTTAGTTTAATTATTTTAATGTCCCATTTTTGAAAAGAAATGAGTGGTATTTTAAGAATGACCCTGTAATTTTGGTCAAGGATTCGAATCACAGAATGACATGAACCGCCAGGGAATTCTTCAAACTGCCTTTACACATAGTGGAGGGAGCGTTTGAACCTCAAAGCCACGTTGAATATGTACCAGGCTCATTTACTTAATTGTCCTTCCCATTTAATTGGGTCCTAACCTTTCGATTATGAAGTTCAAACACTGTCAACATGTGAATGGGAAAGTGATCTAGACAGCGATTTCTTTCCGAAGAGACAGAAAACTCAGATATTAAAATTGTGCCTTAAAATTTTTGATGCAGCAGATAGATCTTGGTGTACCACTGATCATGAAAACCGTTTTTTTTTCTTCTTCTGGTTTTGCCTAGTATCGCAGATTTTAGATAAGAAAGGAAAGGTATTATGCCACTGTCCAATCTATATTGTCTAATCTGCATGTAGTTTAATCATAAGCAGGAAGGAGTGGCACTTACTAAGAATATAGCCACCCATGCTAATCCGATGTTATCGAAGGAGATGGCCCCCTTGAAGGGGTTCCTGTTGCCGGCCCTGCAGATGACGTAGTACTGGTTCCAGTTGACACAGGAGGTGGGAGACGGGGAGTTGCTGCTGAAAGGCAGGGCAGTTCCGTTGCACGGTCTACCCATGTACGTGTAAGGGGGTAGGTCCGCACACCGGTGCATACCGCTATCCTTGTCGAGACTGCAGATGTACTCGGATTCGTCGTCATCTGGATCGTGGTAGAAAGGCGGCACGTTCCTGCAAACAAACAAATCGTTTGGCACACTCACTTATCTAAAAGTTTTGTAAGCACATCAATAGGGGTTTTGTTCAAATCTTTTGCAGGTTTAAAAGTCCAGTAAATAAATGTTATGCCACAAAAAACACAAGTATTAACTGTTTACAAATTTTCTGAGCTATAATGAAATTAATAATTTGGAAAATAAACACCATGAAGATATCCAAGTTTACTTTCCCCTGTTATAAAGATATCTTTACAAGCCTAAGAGTTGAGATTTAGAACAGATTTGTCACAAACATAACAAATTTAAACAATCGTAATTTGAAATTTTTTTGTTTTGGTAAGAAATAATCAGTTGTGAGATTTTTTTAGTTTGAATTTTATAATCGTTAATTATGAAATGAATCTATTATCATGTGAGTCTATTAGGAAATTTTGAGAGTTCTTTTTGCTTAGTAAATATTTCAAAGACCCTGTAAAATAAATATGAATTCTGTTTATTAAAATATTAAAAACAGTAGAGTAATTTACAAATTTACAGATAGACAATTTAAATGTCAAAGTCTATTTTGGATACAAATTCCCAGGGGTTTGTTTGTAATAACTTGCTATTTTATTGAATAATTGTATATGAAATAATCTAACGCTTTTTATTCACAGATTTTTTTAATCATATATAATTTTCTACAGAATGAAACCATAATATTTTAAAAAATTTCCATATTAGAGAAAAATTGAGGAGCTATTCATTCATAATTGTTTAAACGGAATTGTTTAAAATTCAACAATTCCATTCATTAAAATCTCATTTGCTATTAATAATATAAAGTTATTAAAGAAAATATTCAGACATTTAGCATAAACCTTTAATTGAAAATACACTGAAGGAAAAAAAATCCCAACACTAAGAAGGAGCTGTGCTAGATAAACGAAATTTGGTAGGTGTGTTTATACATCTGAAAGATGACGTCGATTCAAATTTCGAGCTACGCGCGTAAGTGTGGCGCTAGTAGCGACACTATGAACATGCAAATGAGGTTTGCTTTAAATAAGCGCTGTAAGATTCGTGATCGTTATTTACAGCTGAGATTTGACGTAGTGGGTTAATGTTAGTCAAGGATACCTCTGAGAAGACGAAGAAACCATTATCAACAGCTCACTGAGTTTGAACGAGGTCGTGTTGTAGGGCTACGAGAAGGTGGGTTTTCTTTCCGCGATATTGCTGAAAGACTTGGCAGGAATGTATCCACTGTGCATGAGTATTGGTGGCAGTGGTCAAGGGAAGGTACTGCCTCAAGAAGACCAGGTTCCGGTGGTACTACTGAGAGGGAAGACCGTCGTATTCGGCGTATGGCTGTGGCTAATCGCACTGCGTCTGCAGCTGAAATTCGAGCTGCAGTTGGCACCACAGTGACGCAACGAACTGTTACAAATCGGTTACTTCCAGGACAGCTCCGAGCCAGACACCCTGTACAGTGCATTCCACTGACTCCAAACCACTGCCATTTGCGACGTGAGTGGTGTCAAGCTAGAGCTCATTGGAGGACGGAGTGGAGATCTGTTGTGTTTTCTGATGAAAGCCGGTTCTACCTTGTTCGCAGTGATAGCCGTTTGTTGGTTAGAAGGAGGCCCGGTGAACGCCTGCTAGTGACCTGTCTGCGGCCTAGACACACAGGGCCTACTCCTGGAGTTATGGTTGTTATACCCTTACTGCAAATTTGTTCATCAGTCTAGTGATACAACCTGTTGCGCTGCCCTTCATGAACAGCATTCAAGGGGGTGTTTTCCAACAGGATAACGCTCGCCCTCATACCGCTGTTGTAATCCAACATGCTCTACAGAGTGTCGACATGTTGCCATAGCCTGCTAGATCACCAGATCTTTCTCCAATCGAGCACGTATGGGACATCGTTGGACGACAACTCCAGCGTCATCCACAACCAGCATTAACCATCCCTGCATTGACCGCCCAAGTGCAACAGGCATGGAACTCCATCCCACAAACTGATATCCGACACCTGTACGACACAATGCATGCACGTTTGCATGCTTGCATTCAAAATTCTGGCGGTTACACCGGTTACTAATGTACCAACATTTCACATTTGAAATGGCTCTTCTCGCCAATGGCTCTACCTGTGATCTTGAATTTTTGATCAATTAAATATGTTACCTAGACAAATGTATTCCTAAAATTTCATTACTGTACAATAACTTTTTCTTGGTGTTGGGATTTTTTTTCCATCAGTGTATAAATTACTTTTATTTATTTGTCATACAATGCAGAAAATCCTTCTTCATATGCATTTCAATCTTTTTATTAGATTTTATCTTTTTTTATTTCATAAGGCGAAGTAAATTTCTAAAAACTTTAATACATAAATAAGGGACTTCCAAGCTTATTATGCGAATATATTAACAATAGATTTTTTTCACCAACATTTAGCATAGTTTGGAAGTTTTTCATGAATTTCAAGATGTCTATCAACCTACTTCATATAAGCTTCAATTATTTAATCGATATGTAAGTGAAATAGCTAACTCAAATCCCTTCTCTCGTGTCCAAGCACATTTCCAAACTAATTAAGACCAGGTAGCTTCTGTTAAAATTCCATGAAGTTCTTTTGAAAAAAATGATTCATAAATGCTCCGTCACAAAATATTTACATACATCATTTTAATAACTTTTTTGCATACGTTTTTAAGTGAAGGTGATTCTATTCAATTCTATTATCTGCTGACTTCACAATAAACAAAACTTTCGAATTCTAACGAATAAAAAAGAGCTTGCAGTTCTAAAGTTAAACATTCGATTGTTCCTTTGCATTTAATTTAAGGCCTTTAAACGGAAAGGGCCCTTGTCGGTGCGCTCGAATATTCGAATTCCTGGGAGTTTGAATTTAAAAAACCGGGGCGCAATCTTTATCTTGTCGGGCCCTGTTCCGATTCATCCCTAAATGCGGGTTTTCTGCTCTCTTTTATCTGAGAAGTCGTTTATCAGGGCGATCCGATCGATATTTCATCTGGTGTATTTGTACCGCTGGGCTTAAATCATGGCTCTCCAGGAAAGAAAAATGGACGTGCTGCTTTTTTAAGTAATAGAATTTTTCTCTTGGAGTGATTGGGTGTCTTTTTTTTTCAGAGGTGGACTGAATGAGGTTTTGATCGAATTCTCGATACTGAGGCATAAAATGTGTCAATGCGTCATGTCATCAGATGAAGAGTTTCGTGAAAAAGGCAGTGACGAGTTATACGTTGTTATTACTATGTGATTAAAACTTTGGAGTTTAATTTTTTGTGTGAAGGGTATTCAGTATTTTTTTTATTTCTTTATTAATTACTATAGTAATAGCTTCTTTTATTGAAAAATATCGTGAGTCTATGCTATGGGTTTTAAAATGCTTTGCAAAATTATTTTTGTAATTGACATTTTTAGAAAAAAAATTAATGTGTGTTTCATATAAGAAAATCATTTTTTATGAAGCCAAGATTATTGTTATGTTATAAAGATCATTTAAGTTTTTTATGTTCTTTTATTTTTTTTCAGACAAAATTCTTGTATTAGTTTAAGATTTTTATTATTTCTATCTTCAATGCCTTTTTTATAAAAAATAATACATATCCAATATCGATTTTGGCGGACAGATTTTTTTACCAATTCTATGCTGATTACAGATTTTGATCATTGCAGATTCAGCTTACCTTAAAACATATCATTTGCTTAAGACATATTGAAAGGAAAATTAAAACTCCATATACAATTGTAGCTTATACACAATATAGCAATAAACAAGACAAGAGCTTAGAAAAGGCAACACAAAGGCACACTTTCTGAATGATGTATAGTTGGGCATTATTCATCAGGCAAAGAAAGATTTCGTTCGATTTATTCGAATGTAGAATGAATGCAGTTTAGACCGTCTGTTCATAGTATTTTGGAAAGGAGTATAGAAAACAAAATCCATTGTTTTCCGTGAAGAAATTCCCCTTTGTAATTTTCAAAAGCAAAATAGACATTATGGGTACATATCTGATTTCATGGCATAAAATTAAATTTTGCAGACTGAAAAATGAATCCTTGAAAATGTTCTCGCGTCTTCGTTCTATATCATGGGAAAACCTTGGGGGATGCGAAAATAGACGACACTTACTCTGGGTAAGAAACGTTTTTAGGAAGATCTATATAGCACCGTTGTCGTAGAAGGCCAGCCCACAACTGCACTCCCACTATGCCGAAAATAAAGAACACAAAAAAGCACAAGAGTAGAACGTTCCCCAGCATTGGAAGCGTATCGAGAAGCAGCATGACTAAGATTCTCATACCTGTGGAGAGAGAGAGAAAGGCAGTTTCACATCTCAAATGTGTGAAAAGATACCATTAAGAAAACAAGTCAAAAATAAATAGACAAAAATAATTTCACCACATACATATTTAAAAATTGAAACATTTATATTTCATAATAAAACTGTTAAGATTCATAAAAAATATGAAGGGAAAACATATTTTAAGGAGGGCCTATTGATTTATTACAAAATTCAATAAAGATTTTTAAAATATATATATAATTCCTATAGAGCTCAAAGTTATCAAAATAAAAACTAGAAAGAATGAAAGGCTTTTTTGTTGCGACATGCAGGTATGTAAAGCAATAGAATGTTCTTATGAATTTTGTAAATTAATAAATAAATAAAAATATTTATTATTGGTTGAAATTCTTATTGTAATATCCTTTTAAAAAATGAGATACGCATCAATGTTTCTGAAGCCTGTCACAACTTTCTTTATATACTGTTAATATATTGATAGCCACAAAGCTTCTTGTTACCGAAGGGATATTTATAAAATAAAACGAAGTCTGATTAGGTTATTTGTTATAAATACAGCTTTTTACTATAAAAACATTTCAGCAAACTATAAAATTTTGTTGATATTTTAAATAAAGCTTATAAGGGATCCATAGCTTGCTTTTCAATTTTCCCATTCTCATATCTAAAATATAAATATCTGAGATTAAAAAATAAAATAAAAAGAAAATAATGAAATAAAACGGTAGAAAGTGGGAGGGAATCTAAAATTTGTTTGCTCTTGGGTCAATATTTTATTTTAAATATTGTTCAGCATTGGTAAAAGTGTCCATGGAATACAATGAAATAAAAAATTCCATGTGTGTATAATAGGAATATATTTTTAGCGGCGTTTGATAAATGATTTGAGATTAGGTTTCAAATATTATATATTTGAAAAATTTGCCAAATCTCTGTTGTTATTCTAAAACTTTAAAGTAATAACTAAAATATTCGATAAAGATTTCAATGAGAAAATGTGTAGGCTTAGATACATAAGTGAAAAAATAACTCGGAGGTTTGAATTTGAAGCAGGAAATGTAAGTATATTCATTAACATAGATGAAAGAAATTGAACAGGATGACATTTAATATCGTGAGAAAGCATTTCTCTCAGAATGTATCATCTCAATGTCTCAAAAATACACTAGATGGAAAAATGTTTTCTTTTAGTTGAAAAAATGTGAATTTCTCTTCGTTTCTAAAACAACAATGCACTTTAAACAAGTTATTTTTGCATACGAAGCGAACATTTTAATATTGAACAGAAAGTCCTCGTTCCTTCAATGCGAATAAATGCAGTCTAATCCGAAAATAAAATAATATTGTTTTTTGATGCTAATGAAAATGCATTCGTCTTTTAATTTCAGTTGTTGTCATGTTTATCTGACAAGTTATAACGACGACTTTTTAAGTTTTTCCTGAATCGTTATCTATTATTTTCTACTCTATTCTTCGTAACGAAAAAAAAAATTGCTATCTATGATTTATAAAACATCCTTGTAATCATCAGGATATCGAAAGTTAATTTCATTATTAATAATAAAAATAATATTAAATAAGAGTAATCATATAAGATTAACATCAAAAGCAATTTGCAGAAAAAAGTGAAAAGAATAATTGCAAAAAAGTTAAATGCTGTGTATCATAAACAGTTATTTAAATATTTCTTTCTTTAATAAAATGTTAAACAGACGATTTTCTTCTTTTTCTTAAGACAACTTGTATAAAAAGCATTTTATGTTGAGGTTGTTAAAATTTGAAGAAACTACTCTTTTTATAACCCTATTTCCATTTTAAAATAAATAAATAAATTTAATGTTTTTCTATGCATCTTATTATAAATTTTATCAATGGAAAATGAAGTCGAATGATGTTTTCATTTTCATTCAAATAATATAAAATTCTTTTTAGTTTCAAGAATATAGTTCGGTGAATGGTCTAATGAATAGCATAGAATTTTTTCTTTGTTAAGTTTTTAATCACAAACAAACTTGTATCGTAAGTTGATATCCTGTACTTTATGTGATTTTTTCTTTCCTTTTCAAGAAGAACTAGAAGCTTTGAAAGAAATATCAGAACTCCAAACTGGGAATAGAATTCTCACTTTGATATTTTACTGTCCGTAAAGGTTTGGGATCAAAAACTTTGAAACAAAAAGAAAACTTTACGAAGAATTCCACTTTCTCAGAATCCTATTGACCAAAAGGTTGAAGAAAAAGAAATATTGTCAAAAAAAAGTATCAGGGAAAAAGAATGAGATTTTTACTCCGAGCCTTTGATCGATTTAACTATTTTAGAGAAAAGAAAATGACTACAAAGAAAAAGGGAAATTGGAAAAACAATGGAATTTCTCACTTACTTGGTATTCTATTGATTGCCCTGAGCGGTCTAAGTACACGGATTGTCCTAATCGCAGAAAGATTAATATTTCCAACATCAAGGCAGTATTCTAAAGCTCTGAAACAGTGAAATAGAACAATTTCAGTAAAAAAGTCGTTACAATAGCAAATAAATTGTAAAATATCTCCCTTTATTAAACATTTGATCACAAACTTTTATGTAATGTTAATAATCTTTTTTAAACATAAACCCTTTTTCATTAAAAAAATTAGTACACTTAAAAATATTCAATTTTGGTTAGTTTCTACTTGCTTAAAACACAGAATTTAGCAAAATGATTAGGGTCCGGACATCTTGCTGAAAAAAGTACTTTTAAACTTTTATTGATTGATCATAATGTCTTCTAATTTAGAACAAGTAATATAAAACAATTCAATTCTATTCCTACTTAGGTCAACAATTTTTTTTTAAATTTTAGTTATTTTTATTCAATAATTATTAACAAAATTACGAAGCATCATAAAATAAGTATCCAAAAATGATTGATTTTCGCAGCAATTGAACTAGCACTCTTCCCCTTCACGTGACAAATACTGAAATCCTTGCCTTTTATCGATTCAGATACTGCCTGTTAACTTCCATTTTCATTAAAAATTGCTAAAACTCTATTTAAAGAATTAAAAAAAATTGAATTTATTTAATGAACTGATAAAAAAAACTGTACTAACATCAAGTGTTATCCACTACAAATAAAAAAAATGTATTTGGACTTAAGTGCATGAATAAAATGTATTTTATTAAAGACTGAAAATTTGAACAAGATATATATAGATAAATAGGGAGAGTGTAAACTAATAGTTAGAATTTTTAAAAGGATCATAACATATAAGATCAGAATAGACCAGAAATAATATATGATTTTATTAGCTCAGAGACTACATTATATTAGACACTAAGATATTTTGTTAATAATATTTTACTGCGAGAGAAAGTTTTAAAAATCTGTTTAAGAGGGAAAAGAAATAAGAAGATGAGATAAAATCCACGTTGAAAGGCTCATTAAAATGATAATTATTTTTCTCTATTTCGTATGATTTTAAGAAAGATATCCTTTTTTTCTTAGATTATTTATCCCTTATGCTGATATACTAAATAAAGAGAGGATACATTCATTCTATATAGAAATAAATGAAAATATAATGTAAATATATTTTTGTTCCAAATATGTTTTATATAAATTGCAAACATTGACCTCTTTTTCATTTTAAACGTCACCATAAATATTTCTCTAACGCTCTCTCAGTTTTTATCAAACATGGACATGCTGGCGAGTTCAATTTTATATTTCATCACTATTTGAAAGTTAACTGATTTATATTTTATTCTGAAGCAATATGTCGGATATATGTCTTATTTTGTATATTTTTCTTAAATATCAGTCATGAGTGGGAACTCCTTTACCATAAAAAATTCTTTGCCTTAATCGCTACTTAACCATTAACATCTAAAACATAGACAGGCATATAATTGCAAATGTAGAAATAAAATAAATAACAAACAAATTTTTGTGCTACTTTTAATTAGCAAATAAGCCACTGAAAAATTACAAGTTTTAAATTTTTATCATACATTAATATTTTTACATTATTATTTAATTTAATGTATAATTATTTATTTATCAATACTTTAGTATAGAACATTTAATATATATTCACATTAAAATTTTTATTATTTATTAACATTTAAAAGAAAAAATTCGTCTTACTGTTTTGAACAAAATTGATCTAGTTATTAAAATTTCATCTAGGACAGTCAATGATCTCCGCGAAAATGTATCATTTATTAAAATTTTCTTTAAGGTAGCAGCTGGGAATTGCTGCCCAAAATATTAATATTTAAATCTTCACTTAGCTGGATAATTTTTCGAGAAAATAAATGGAACTGTTTTTTGTTTACAATGTTGTTGCACAAACATCATTTTACTAAATAGGACTAATAAAACCAGGTGATTTTCAAAAAATTGTTCTGTTATTACTGAAAAAAAATATACCTTTTTAGGCCATTTAGATTATTTTTCAATACCTAAGTATATGTTAATATCTAATGGTCTTTCAATCAAATATTGGGTAGTGATTAGATTAAACACTATAAAATATTTCTGAGATTGGATTAGGTTTATTAAATAAAATTTAATGAATATACATATCTGTAACATATTTTCAAAGCACAAGATTATTTCTGATACTTTATCAAAATGAACTATATAATTTAAACATTGTATTTTGTTAAAACTATTGAATATTTTGAGAAGTAATGCCTCAAATGATTTGGTATATACTTTTAAAAAGCTCATTATTTTTTCATCAACAAACGCCAGATTATATAAAATATATTTTAATACTAATGTAAAATATTAACATTATAGTTAAAAACGGACAAAAAATGTAAGAAAATATGGATTTTGATAATTATTATGTGATCAAATGAAAGGAAATTATTATATTTTTCCATTAGAATCTGAATAATGCCAATCAATAAAATAATTATTTTATGGATGGGCATTATGATTCGCCATAAGATGTTGTCAGCAAAACCACTGGGAATAAATATAATAATACTCATTTGGTGTACATATATTTTTTATAATCTTTTAATCCATTGCCGCAATAAGAGATTTCTTCAAATATCTCGTGAAACGTGAGCTATACAACATAATTGTGTTTATTGTTTATCTGTTTATGAAGCCTATATTCAGAATTCCAACATATTTTAAAACCTGGTCTAATTGGTTGTAATGCTTATTCCTTTAAATTAACTTCTTAAATCCAATTATATATATTTATTAGTAGAATATCATTCAATACAGACACTGAGCAATTAACCATCAGAGCTTCATTCTCTCTACCGGTTAATCTGTGCAAATCTTTAAAAAGTCATTCGCTTTTAAGCTGGAAGGAAATTGCAACAATTAAAAACTATTCATATGTATTCATGAATCCCATGTATTTATACTTTAAAAGTACATAGATGTATATCACATTAACTATTACTTTATTCTAAAATTTAAACTAAACAAACAAACAACAAAAACACTGCATTTCTATTTTCGTTGACTTTTGTGCCCTGTGTAATCTTTTTCCCACTTTTATTCTATCTTTCTCCATCTTATCATTTCTGAGCCAGGAAATATGCTATATCCCATAGAAAATGACGCCATCTTATTTCTTGCCATTTCTGACTCTTTCACGCCTAGGCCGAAGAGATAATTCATAGAAATGGAAAGGTTAAACACTTTTCAGATCAATGACCAAACTGAATTCCTCCTCCTCAAGATGGACAAAAACGATCATCTCAAACCGTCCCAAACATTGGGAAGCTCCCCAGTCGGAATAGTCCTATAAGTAAGACTAAGTTTGCCTTAGATTAAAAAGAATCTTCTCCCATTTTCCAGGAGGAAGAGTTCTTTAAATCGATTTATCGCCCGACGTTCTTTTCCCCCTCCTCTGGGTCCTCCACTAAATTTTCTTTCCCGCCATTGGTTCCCTTCCACCAATCCAGCTCCTGAATCCCAAAGTCACGTTCCTTTCAACTTCCTTTTACTTCAGCTTCCGATTTTTACTCTTTCCAACAATGTTCTCCCAGCCTTTCTTTCGCCAGGACGTGATTTTGGCAGATTTTCTTGTCCTCCGTCCCTCCCGTCTTCTGGAGATCTCCTGTTCACTTGATAGATTTCTTTCCTCTCTCTTCTTCATTGCAAAAGCATTTATTTTTATTTTCCATTGTAAAAGGGGAGATGGAAATAATATGTTAACAATTTTAATACATGGAAAAAATGTGTCTTGCAGCACAGTTGAGATACTTCCGATGTAATTTTTTTTATATAGTTTTGTTTAGATTTAATCGAAAAGCTACTTGTTTGGCATTTTAATTCAATACTTAATTTTAAGTCTCTAACTCTTAAGAATTTTTTTTAACAAGACCAACGAAATTGCTTCTGACGCGTGTGAAATACACTTTCAACGACACGCATACAGAGAATTTGAAATCAGAAGAAAAAAGTATTTCTGTAAACTTAATATGTTCTGAATAGGTTTTATTTAATGAAATATAGATGTCTTTTTACAGATGGACAGTTTATGTAGATATGGCCTTTTCCAATAGAAGGGGACAGTAAGATTATATACTGGAAATTGTAGTCGTTCATAGCGAATCTGGGGTAATTTTTCAAAAACTTAATAGATATTCTTTTAATAAATACCGAAACATGTTCAGTTTGGAGGTAATCATAAAGTATTTTCCTTCAAATTTATTTCAATAAAAATAAATAAAATTTAAGTAAAAATGAAATACCACATAAAAAAGAGCGGTAATAATGCCCCAAAGTGATATCTAGGCTACGAAATCAAACATTAGAGAGTTCGAGATCTGGTTCCTTTGAGGATTTGTTTTGCATGCCCGGCTGTATGCTAGACCAGGGCTTCTTAAACTGTGGGTCGCGACCCCCCTGGGGGTCGCGAGACTACTGAAAGGGGGTCGCAAAGATCTGATAATTTTCAATCATTATAAATAAAATTTTAAAATTAGTATACACACTACGTACAAATATAAATACAAATAAAAATCGTACAAAATACTATTGTAGTTTTATTATAACTATTTTTTGAAAAAAGTGGCAATGCAAAACTGTTATGTAGGGCCTATAAATGAAAATATGGAAGTAGCATTTAAAATAATAAATACAACGCGCTCCTCGATTTTCAACTGAACGTTCGACATTGATGTCTGGCCGCCGGCGTCAGTGTTTGCAAGATAACTTAGTGATTATAAGTACCCAGACGCCGCGTCGCCTTACAGCTTACACATACAATACGGAAGCATAATCAAGCTAGGCTAGGCGAATCGGCATATTATTTTTATAAAAGAATAATAAAAAAAATTAAATGAAAGCTTCTTTTTCGCCGTCTTTGTGATACGGTGCCTTTGTGCGCTGCACACTTTGAACACGCCATGCGTCGGTGTTGATCTGATCGTAATTTGTTGTCATTGCACTGGTAAAGATTCGAGTGTAGTTATTTTTCTGTTTGTACTTCAGTTTGGACTCAGCTTTGTCTTCGTAGTGACATGTGTGTATTTACTGTGTAATTTTCAGTTGGTGTTTTTAATTATTACGTTAAAGTTCAACTACATTTTGTTTAATTATTTATTATTATTTAACCATCATGGATAAACGGCTAATTAAAATTCCAACTAATAAGTCTGCCACGCCGTCACAACCAAGTTGCAGTGCTTCAAATCCGACTTCTAGCAAAACAAAAAAAAGAAAATATGAAGAATCATATTTGCAGTATGGCTTCACATGCTCTTCTTACAACAATGAAGAACAACCAGTGTGCTTAATTTGCAAAGAAGTTTTGGCTGCAGAAAGCATGAAACCGTCAAAACTGCAACGACATTTGAATACTAAACATGCAACGTTATCAAAAAAGCCAATAGAATATTTTGAGCGTCTTTTGCAAACATCAAATAAAGAAAAGAACACTTTGGAGAAGTATGTTACTTTGAATGATAAATATCTATTGGCATCGTATGAAGTTTCGTATTTGATATCAAAAACGAAAAAGCCTTTTACTATTGGAGAGCAACTTTTACTACCTGCAGCTATAAGAATGTCTGAAATTGTTCATGGAAAACAGTATGCTGCTGAAATTAGTAAAATCCCATTATCAAATGACACTGTGTCCAAACGAATTTCAGACATTAGCAATGATCAATTTCAACAGCTTCTTATGAGGCTTAAAGACAGCTCAAAGTTTGCAATACAACTGGACGAGTCGACAGACATTTCAAAAATAGCACAGTTGTTACTTTTTGTAAGATATATTTATGAGGGAAGCATTCATGAAGATATACTGTTTTGTTGTCCTCTGGAAGGTCATACTCGTGGAAAAGATATATATAAAAAAGTAAATGAGTTTTTTGAAAAAGAAGGATTAAATTGGAAAAATTGTGTTGGTGTGTGCACGGACGGTGCTGCAGCAATGACCGGACAAGATCTTGGTTTTAAAGCATTTGTTAAAGCTGGAAATGATCATATTACATTTCATATTACATTTAAATAATCATATATCATATTACACATTGTATGATTCACCGAGAGGCACTTGTTGTTAAAAAAATTGCACCAGAATTAAACACTGTGTTTTTTGATGCAGTCAAAATCATTAACTTTATTAAAAGTCGAGCACTTAATAATCGATTGTTTAAAAATTTGTGCATTGATATGGATTCGGATTATACAAGTTTATTGCTACATGCTGAAGTTAGGTGGCTATCAAGAGGTCGAAGTTTGAAACGATTATTAACTTTAAAAGATGAAGTTCTTATATTTCTAACAGAGCAAAATTCTAATTTGGCCGATTATTTTCACGATAATTTATGGCTTCTCAAGCTATGCTATTTGGCAGATATTTTTGATAAAATCAATGATATGAATTTATCAATGCAGGGAGTCTGCGTTAATATGTTTATGTTAAAAAATAAACTTGTGGCCTTTGTTAAAAAAATTCTTATATGGAAGAACAGAGTGGAAAGTGGATCGCTCGAAATGTTTCCATTTACTGACGAGTATATAATTAGTAACAATATTTCAAAAAGAGATACTCCTATAACAAAAATTATAGTTAATCATTTGAAGGATATGGAAGTTTACATGCATAGGTATTTTCCCAATGATATCGATACACAACAATGGATTTGCAATCAATTTTCAATTGAAATGGAAGAAATTAATTTTTTAAACTTCAAAGCACAAGAAGAATTTGCCGAATTAACAAGTGATACTACCTTGCGACTCAGATTTTCTCAAGTGCCTGTGCATGAATTTTGGATAGAAATCAAATCAGAATATCCCCTACTATCGGAAATGGCAATGAACAAATTACTGCCATTTTGTACAGCATATTTATGTGAATCAGCCTTTTCCACATTAACTTACATAAAATCAAAATACCGTTCAACTTTAATAAACGTTGAAAATTTATTACGTTCTGCAATAACTCAAATTGAGCCTAGATTTAATTATTTGAGTAAAAATAAACAATCACATCCGTCACATTAATATTGTTTGATGTTAATAATATGTTTTTATTAAAAAAATTGTTACAAAAGTTTATTTTTTCTATTGAATATATAGATATAGTTTTATGTTTTCTTATAAAAAAATTGTTACAAAAGTTTATTTTTTCTATTGAATAAATATATATATAGTTTTATGTCATTCTATTTATTGTGTTTTATTACGACCGATATCCCGTCAACGTTTCCAATTATATATATGTGAAATGAATGGGTACGTATTCTTTAATCCTTATTTTATTTACATTGTAAAATAGTGCGATATTACATCTACATCTACGGTTAATATATATTTCATTATATGGAGGAGGGGGTCGTTTAAAATTTCCTAAGCTTGAAGGGGGTCGCTATATAAAAAAGTTTAAGAAGCCCTGTGCTAGACTGTCTTGTATGCAAGAGGAAATCGATAATTCAATGTCTGCATGTCGGCTTGGAATTCTGCTGAATTCGTCAACTGCTCAATGCTCGGATTTAAGAGTCTTACTACAAAATAAATCCTCTCGTATTGCATAAATGGAAAATTAGTTTAAGCAAAATAAAGGAACTTCAGTGATGTATGCTATACTCATTTTCAATAACAAATATCTGAAATTTTTATGAATAGATAAAACAAATTCCTACAAAGTGAATACAATTAGATTTGTAAATGTTTAAGAAATCGTGGTATTGTTGTGGTATACATTTTTTAAACTTGTAACGGATGGTACTTGATTTTAACACAGTTTATTTCCAAGTATTAATTCATTCATTAACTTTATTGCATTTTTAATACTTTAAATGGAGTTTTAGCAGTTTTTAATGAAAATTGAAATCAACAGGCAGTAGCTCAATAGTTAAAATGCAAGGATTTCAGTAGTTTTCACGGGAAGGTGAAGAATGTCAATTCAATTCTTGCGAAACTTAATAATTTTTAATAATATTTTGATACTTAATTTTTTTTGATAATTAATTTTAAAAAGTAACTAAAATAAAAAAAAAATCTTAATTGACTTAAGTAGGAATTGAATTTTTTTAATTACTTGTTTAAAGAACAAACTAAGATACAAATTTCAGAAAGATGGATTTACTGTATTTCTTCAAATCAAATTATTGATCTGTAATGCATGAGATTATATACTTTTCAAGTTTGTATCGAAGTTGTATTTGCTGTTATTATAACTCTAGTACAAAGTTTTTTAAAAAATAAAAAGATGGCGCTTATCAGTTACAATTATTGTAATTGGTGAAAAATTGTAAAAAGAGCAAACTGCTTTTCATTAAAAAAGTACCTTTTGTTATTATAGTAAATTTTTTTAAACTAGGGAACTTGCGCAATAGTTTATAAATAAATCCGGAAGTCCGGCAGCATCCTTGAAAAGAGCAGAGATTGGCGGATGGCAAAGGGGCATTCCGAGGAATTCGATGGAGGGCTTGACACTAGCTTAGGGAGCGTCAAGGAATATCTCCGTAATCCCCCTCCCAAATCCTGCGACGACCGAGTTAAAAGTGGCAATGGGGCCAGCTGTGGCCGCTGCAAATGACAGTTAAAGGCAAATTATTTTACCCACGTCGGTAATTAAGCCTCATTAGTCTGAAAGGGATCGTTAATCGGTTGCTCGGGTGTCTTAATGTGCGAGGGGCGACGATTACGTGCAGTTCGGCTCCCAACACGTTGCCCATGAGCCGAGAAGGAAAAACTGAGCCACTGCGCATCGCCGCGGACTTAGTGAAATTTCTGTTTAGGGAGCCTATGAACCGAAATTCCGATGCATATGTTTTACAATGGATAAAGCCACCTTCATTTTTAAGAAAAAAAGGGTTGGAATTAATATTTTTTCGGGAATGAACAAACTGTCTGAATTTTTATAAAAAAGAGTTTTTTTTAATAGAAATTATAGAAATTTATGCTATTTGCTATAGTACATTTTTTTCAAAGTATTAAAAAATATATATTTAGCCTTATTCGGTCTCTTATCTTCATTTGAAGTGTATTTGTTTAATCATATGATATTTCTTAAAACATTTCTTCTTTTTTTTTTTTACTTTTTGAGATTAATAATTTTTTTTATTCGTACACCAGTAATAGTTCTAATTAATGCTCTTATACGCATAATGCGAATTTTGCAGAGGAAATGACACTGACATAGTCAGTAATATTTCTATAATAATTTTCAAGTAATCTACTTCTGATGTCGCCGCCGACCAAAAGTATTAGAGCAAACAAGTTCCTTTTTTTAATACTGTTCCTTGAAATTAGCCTGAAGTTCAGTGTGCAAAAACTCTTTAAAAATATTCAAACTGAATAAACAAAAATTCGGAGTTAATTCAATTTCATTAAAGATTTTCAGAAACGGAAAAAATGTGAAGTAGAAGTGCATTTTAAAAGAACAGTTTTTAGAGCCATTTCAATTTAGTAAATAATTAAAAATCCATTTTTTGTTGAGAACTTTTAATAGATTTTAAAACTCTAAATTAGTTAGACGATAAAAGCATCCTTAACTACATTGATATTCATCTAAGTTTGAAATAAAATATAATTTCATATGCTTTTCTCCGAATATAAAATAAGTCACAGTCACTGTATTTCATACAAGGTTTGTTCCATTTTTATCATTTAATAAATTATGAATCCAGAGATACAATCATGACTGTAAAACTTTATCCATTGTTTAATTAAATTTTTATTCAAAATTGCAGTTTATATATATATATATATATATATATATATTTCTTCAAAAACTGCCAAAAGAAAATTGGACCTGTCTTCAAGATAATTAATAACAGTTAATTAACAAATTACTTTAATTAAGAGTATAAATAAAATAGAAGAATTTTATAAATAACCAATGACAGTGATCTTCAAAACTTTTCATGTACTCTAATAAAGGCATTATTTCAGTGAACAACTTGTATGCCCATGGAAAACATTTATTACGAAACATTAACCTTTGGCATGAATTTAGCAATTGTATTGTATCTATCTTGTGACCCTTAATGAATATTTTGGCATGTAATTAAAAATTTTATGAAAGTCGAATTTGCTTAAGACGAGTTTATTCCAATCTATTGAAACAAAAATATGACCCAGAAGTATACTTGGAATCGAAAAATCACTTCTCACTTGTAATGTATTTAAATTATTGCGTTTCTGTTATCGCGTCTACATGTTTCTGGAAGTACAGATCTAAAGATGATCAACTCATAGTTGGATTATGGCAACACTCTAGATATAAAATCTATGTACTAAATTTTATCACTCTAGCTATCTTGGGTTTCTAGTTATCATTTTAACATATAATCAAGTTACCGGATCGACAGACTTCTTCGAAAGGAAATTTTCTCAAAATTTGATATAAATATACAAATTTGGAGTAAAGACAGTATACTAAACTTCATATGTTTAACTCAAAGCTCTTTGAGTTATATTTGTCACAGACAGATAGATAGACATAATGCCAAAATTGTATTTTTCGAAATCTGGAGGAAAATAGGCAGAATCGACGAAATCTCCATTACAAATATTTTTACAATTATAATACTTCGTATATAAGAAAGTAAAAAAGACGAAGTAAAAAACAACAAATAATTTCTTCTTTCAAATATAATTGTGAATTGAGAGTGGATCGAAAGATAATTTGTTAAATTAAGTCATTGACAGCTCCCCTACTTGATTTGTGAAAAAGAGCAACAGCACGCCGGCCTCCTGCTCTAGGGTCAGCGCATCTTCTCCGTGATCTGGGTTTCCCTGGTTCCAGTCCTCGTTCGAGCATTTTTGTTCTCTGCCTTGTGTTTTATCTATGAACCCCCCCCCCCCCTGTAAAAGGGGTTATGCAGGCAAGTATGTGAATTTCATCTTCATATGAGCTAAAGTCAGGCATCTATCCTTGGTTGCTCAGGGGTCCTTACTCAGAAGTTTCTGCACCCCTAATTCCCCGATCGCTTGGATTTGGTTTGAATTGGATTTTCATCCAAAGGTAATTAGCACCCATTTTATCCATAAACGGAGCAGGGAATGAAAAAAAGGAACATTCATCATTTTACTACATGCTATCTCGATTTCTTATTATGGTGAACAAGAAATGCGATTTTAATCATAAAACATGACAATCTGAAAATTCATCTTTTGACAAAAAGTAGAATAAATTAAACTTCATTTCTAGTAATATTGATACAAAGTAATACGTAAAGTAACATTACTGCTACCATGATGTTTTGAAAAATAATCATTCTTACACGAAATAAATAACGGAAGATAATTATTTTAGTGTAAAAAAAAACAGACAAACATTCATTATAAAATAATTAAAAAGTGATTATATTTGATTTATAAAGTATTAAAATTTAATTACATAGTTTCAATTTATTAGTTTTGTATAGCATATTTTATATTCATTGAACTGTATAAAACTTAACAGAGCTTCATAAAACAAAACGATAACACAAAAGCCTTACCACTCCTAAAGGATTCTGATAACATTCTAAAAATATGCCATTCATAATTCTGAAATTCTTTAGCAGAAAAGATTTCTTTTGAAACTTACAAATAAAAAGTTATTTTTAAATATTTATACTCAAAGAGCTGTATAATTTGCATATTATTATGTATATAAAACGAAGAAATATAAATTTTAGTATAAAGATATATATAGAATCTTGAAGCAGAATGACAAAGAAAAAGTTTTTAGGGGAAAAAAAGAAATGAAAATCATAGCCCACGGAATACTGAAATAAATTTCTAAAACGTTCACAACTTCAATGAAAATTTGCATATTTGTACAAAATAGGGGTCTAAAAATATAGTTTGCATAAAGATTATAGGAAAAACATTTTGTGCAGTTGCTGTCCCAACTTAGAAGAAATTTTCTAGACAGAGCTATTTATCGGTCTTTTTTAAAGTACTCCAGCAACATGTGTTCTTTTACTTCAGAACTTTAGCATATATCTCATATTTCAGACAGGGTTATTAATCTTCTGGGAAATAAATGGAAACTTCTAATCGATTTTATACGCAACTCATAAATAGGTTTCGAAATCTGTTTATAAAAGATGAAAAACCTAAAAGAAATCTGAATAGCCATTTATAAACTTTTCATGAACTTCTGTAACTATGTGAAAAGGGATTTTTTGAAATCATTAGCAGAAATCATTGCATATTTTGTGCGCATGCCCGATAGTCCAACTTTTTCTCTCCCCATCTTCGTCATATTCAAATGGCTTTCGGGAGGGGCAGATGAGTTGCAAAAATTCTTATGCCTCCCCGGGGAGATGTTTACAGAGATGTAACGACAGTTTTATTTTTGTTCTGGAACAGCCTGCTATTTATTGAGATTAGCAATATTTTTCATTCTATGAAAAGGAAGAATCAGCGGAGTGTGGTACGGTTAAGGAAGAGGAAGGGTATGTGATTTAGGGACATGCATTGGAAATGGAGTTAGGGCTAATTAAAGAGCAAATTTCAGGAAAAGGAATGAACAAATGCAAGGCAGAAGCAAAATAAAAACGGAAAGAGGAAGCATTTCGAGCGAATTGGGAATAGAATTTTTGCTGATAAGCCATTTGTTGCTATTGATAGTGTTTGTCGCAAAGTAATTAGAATATTATTAGAGTGAAATTTATTTTTTAAAAAAGCGCATACATCGAAGAGGAATAAAAATTCGATATTGAGGAACTAGAGAAGTTTTGACAGGAAGCTTATGTACTGAGAAATTTATGCTTTGGCATTAATGACTTATGGATTAAAGATTAATAATCCTCAATCGAATTCTTGTTAGTGGAATAGAAATTTTTAAATTGACTTCTAAGGTATGAATTAAATTAATTTTGATAGATTTTGTTTTTCCATGATATATTCTAAAACTTCGATACCTAAAATCTAATTTTTAAAATATTATTTTTAAGTAAGAATTTAACACAGAATAAGCATTTAATACTTTGTATAAATAGACTTTTAAAATTTTCAGAACATCGTAAAGATTAAATGATTTTAAAAGTAATACCAAAGTAAAAATGAAACAAAACATACGGTAATACTTAAGTTAAGCTGAAACATGTCCTTTTATTATGTTATTATTAAGCTGAAACATGTTCTTCTCAAATTAATTGATTACCAATTCGTCGGGGCAAAAAGTTCATCCGCTGGTGTGGAAGTTTGGAGAAGCGGTGCCTGTTCGGAAGTCATTGTTATCATCTGACCGCGGTTCAAAATTACAAGGTTCGTCCCAAATTAGCTCTAGAGTTGCTTTAAAACGGGACGTTAATATAATTAAACAACTAATACAGTTTGAATTGCGAGTTTAAAGTAATTATATAGGGGAAAGAATTTCGATTTAAAACCAATGATAGCTGTCCCCCCAAAATTTATTCGCAAATTCCTTAAAAGATGATATTCATGTGAATGACCTGAATGAGCGGATTTTTATGTTCAGAATCACACGAATGAATGCTTAGTACTTGGTGATACCAGTACAGCGAAGAAAACCGACTATGCATTTTATATGCCTTTATGTTAAGTTATTCGAAACCAAATTTGAATTTTATTTGCAATAACCTATAACAAATTGCCCTTTCTCAAATTTGCTTGCATATAAATATGCATTGACCGACAGATAATCCGCTTCCTAACAACTTCGATTCCAATTTCATATGCATCCATTAATTGAAGCTAAAATGGTCTGCCATAGTTTATCCACCTTTTCCGCATTTTGTTGTTTCCATGTTCCCTTGCAATCGGACAACCAGTCAGACGAATTTCTTGTGAGTAGATGTGCTTTCAAATTTGATAAAAATATACAAATTGGGTGTAAACAGAACTGTTTCTTTTCATCTATCTTAATGCGTTTTTTAGTTATCGTGCTAACATATGTAAAAAGACATAATTCGAAAAAATTATTTTTAGAATTCAGGGAGAAAAATGTAAATTTGATATAAAATCTCGGGTTCGATTTTTTTTACTATTTTAATAATTCCTTTTTGTATACTTTGAACCTAAAAAATGAAAAAAAAAAATGGCACCAGTTTTCTTTAGATTTAACAGTAAGAAAAATAAGTCAACTGAGATCGATAGAAAATTATATTGACAAAAACCACAAGATGCGTTTATTTTGCCAGAAACAGTGAAATCTCACCTTTCAGTTAAATTCCATATCAAACACAAAGAAATTTCCCTGCTGCTAGTGAAAAATATGTTTCCTGCTATATTGCTACAATAAGTGAAAGAAATATATCGATTTTTTTATCTGAATCTTATTCGAAGAGAAAAAAAAGCACTGATTTGAACATTTGATAGATTTCCTCGATTTACTTGAAAGTGAGAGATCAAAAAAAGGCATGCATAGAAAAAGAGATATCTGTAAAGGATGAAATATTTCTGCAATCTATCGACGAAAAAAATATTTGCACAGCCTGCGAAGATTCAATTTTACGGTATCGGTGGTAATAAGGCAAAGATGCAGTTGCCTGGTGGATTTTTCCACTTTCAGCTTCGTGTCCCAAGCGCAAATAAAATTCCCATTTGATTTCTCTTTTCAATAAAAAATGCGAAGAGGCATATTTCGAATAAAGAACTCTCGTCTACGTGTGTCTTTTCGCTGCTTTGATTTCCGGAAATATTTTTTAAAAATAAGTGCCCGCTGCCATGATAGTAAAAGAATTTTCAAAAGATTTGGATAGGTTGCATTTGAGATGGTTGATAAAAGGGTAGTGGCTTAATCCCTTCAACTGCAGTACGATGAATGGCTTGCCTGTTTAACATACAAAAGTATTTGGCGACGTATACTTATTTATTTTCTCATATACATTCACTAATTAAGATGTTTAATTAAATTCAGAACAAGGCAGAAATAATAAAATACAATGAATTGAAATTTGTACTTATGCAAAAGTATTAGCAGTCTTTCTTCACAGTAATGAAGCTAAGAAATTGTTATTACTTTTGACACTTTACAAAGCAAGCTGACAAAAAGCTGTCAGCGATTTAAGTCTAAATGAGCGTCAATTGTTTTTCAGTACCGCCAACTAGGCGTCCAGAGTACGACTTAGCTACTTCATACTTCACATTCGCTTGCACAGCATCTTTCTACAAGGGGGCACTTCACACTATTCATGGATAGAACACAGAATTACAACCATGCACGCACCGGGACTCCAACCCAAGACGCCCAGAGCACTGGGAAGACACGCTACCCTTATGCTAGGACGACGGCTGGAAAACTTATTACATTAAATGAAGAGAAATTAAATGCCTTCCAAAGTACTTTTCGCAGAAAGATATATTGGACAAATAAAATTTTGAACATTGAACAGCATAATAAAACTACCAAACATATTATATTTAATTTGGTGGTATTGTAAATATATTTACAATACCACCAAATGCTAAGAATTATATTGAGACAGTGGATGGTAAACGAAACAAACGAAAGTTGCAGAAGAAAACAAGAAACAGATTTCATCGTATGGCTAAAGAGAAATTATTTTAAATAGCTAAATTGGTATTTGGTTTGGATGCAGAGTAAGACTGACGAACAGCTGTTGTGATCTTATACACGTTTAGTGTAAATAGAAATGATTCTAATGAAATTCACTGGTTGGCCAAATATTGAATGCCAATTCAATTGGGAAATATCATAATACCTCAGCAGTATCATTTAATCTCGATAAAAAATGACGTATTAAAGTTTACATGTTTCTAGTTTTAAAGATCAGTTAAGGGATCCCAATATAAAGTTACATTTTGAATTTTTTTTTTCTGGCACCATTTTTAAGATCTAACTTTTTTTTTCATTCTTGATTGATAATCATTTCTGAAAAACAAGCTTGAGAACTGGAAGAAGCTCTCAGTACTTACATCGCACATTTAGAGCCTGCGCGACACACCAATGAAATTCTATATTCTTCGAATGAAATCTGTTTTTTAACCTTTTGCTGTTTTTACTAATAACAAACAAAGTGGAATGTGCGTACGTTTGTTTGTATAATACCCTGATACTTTACATATCAAACCAACAGATCTATGCCTGTCAAATTTGGCATTTACCTGTATCTTGGAGCATGGAAATGGGCACCTCGGAGCTATTCCTTTAAAAAAAATTAATGGATTAAAATTAAATTTGGCGTTTTCCTCTATAATTTCTGAAAATATTGCACGCAAATCTTTACATTATTTCAAAATTGAAAAATTACCTTTTAAATAACATGAGATCTATAGTATTATAAATTCTTTCTGCATTCTGCTTTTTTTTTGCCTAATCTTCGACAATATATTACGTTGTACCAGGAATTTCAATCATTTTCATTGTTTCATCAAATATTTAATCAATTGAATTCTGCTTGATATTATGTAATTTAACAGATGAATAATAATAATAATAAAAACTGAAATTATAATGCCGAAACATTTAGAATGCAGATGAACTGGATATTTGCATTTTTAATAATGGCATAATGCCGTTGAACTAGTTTACATTAGCAAAGATCATATATACATCGAACAGAATTTAAATATGACAATTACAATAAAAGAATTTTAATGATTGATAATTTAGCCGTATTAGGGACATGAAGTTATAACTAAATGATTTTTCAATAATTAAATCTAACCAAAATACTCGTCGGATTAGATAGTATACAGTGGCTACTAATTTTTTAAGCAAAAATTGACACAAACGAAAATAAACTTCATTTACGTAAAAAAATTAAAAAAATAAACTTCATTCCGAATGTCAATTTTTTAGATACGATGAAATACTTTTCAGTCTCAAAAATTAAATAGTTTTTCTTTACATGAAACGAATAAAGTAATGCATATATAGAATGGCTAAAATATTCATTCAAACTCCTTATAGAAATTGAACGCTTCTATTTAATTTCAATAGCATATTCTAGTCTGCTATAGAAAAAAATTTAGAAATCCCATCCATATTTCGAATCATCATCAAAATCCCATACCAGACCAAGAGGAAAACGTATTATTTCTAAAAAATGCCAGCCTCTAATCGGAGCTCTGAGCGGAAATGAAGGTGGATAAGTTTAATTACCCGTGAGTTTAGGAAGCATTTAGAGTCTGCTTTAAACTCAATCCTTGGACGACAGACGTAATCTTTACGTTCTGCATAAATTCCGCGTTTAATTGACCCCTTGCATTTAAAGAGAATCGAGAGTTCTTTAGGGAATGGATTTTCATTTTCTCCTTTGAAGGAAACTATTTTGTATCGGTCACTAATTGATTTGAAGTTTTGAAATGCACAGCTAAGTTTCACTGCTAATGGTAATAGACTGGCCAATAAGAATACGATCTAAGATTTCAAAAATTTGGAAAACGATTGTTTAAGTAGGCAGTTATTTATGTGGAATTAAATACTGAGCGTCCTGAGATTAATATTTTTGTATGGTGAAATTGAATTAAAGGTATCCAAAAGTAACGGTTTACTCTGATAGAATCACACATTCAATTTAAAATAAATTTCAATAGCTTTGTTTCTGATTTTTCACAATATTGTTACACATTTAGGTTATCGAACATGATCGTGGAAACAGAGTGCTATAAAATGCAAGAGATAATATTTTAAAACATATTTTTTAAAACATATTTATTGAAAAATAAAGAAATCGAATGGGATTTTTTATGAACATGATTCCACTGCTAAAAAACTGAATATTGTTCAATAATGCCAGCTTAATATTTGAAATTTAATTACTTTTATCCCAGTAATTTAATTATTTATATTATTTGAAATTTATTCACCTCGCTTTCAGATCAAAATACTAATTTTAAACTAGATGATTAAAGAATTAGGAAGATAATACATCGCAATAAACAAAGTGAAGTAAGGCTTTTAAAATATATAAATGTATGGCTGCTTAAATTTGAAATTTAAAAATAATTTGTTGGAAAAGCGATTAAGATGAAGTTTCATAAAATAAGGCGGTTAGTAAACAACAGCTATCCTCCAACAAAAATTATAACTATGAAAATATTAAATTCATCTTACGTGTAAAGCCTGATTATTTCATGCCGAATGAGAACCAGCCACTAATTTATTGTCGAGTTATAGGAGCACTCACACTAATCGTGAATGGGTTATAGGAGAATCCTCTACATTGCCTAGTCAGGAATTCTAATTAAAATTCTTGTGCCATAATTTATTTGAATATTATTGGTATTTACTAAAATTTTTATTAATTTTTACAAAAAAACGGGTTGGGAATCTACTTTTATCTTCTTGTAGATAAAAGTAGATCAGAAAAAAGAATAATCTACTTTTATCTGATTGTTGGAGCCTTTCCTTTTTCTGAGATATAATTTAATAAATAAATTTCATTCTTTTGGAATGCTAGCCAGTTTCAATTAAAAAAAATGGATATTCAAGTTTAATGGAATAACATATGCTTTCATTTACAAAATTGAATGCCAAGATCTTATTAGTTGTTTAATCAATTTGAAGGAAACCTTTGATAAACAGAAACGAAATTCTGGTCTATGATGGAATGTCTTTCTCTTCTGTAACTAAAGGGAAATAAATTTTAAAGTATTACACATCTTAGTTTTCTTTTCTTTAATATTATATGAATTAAACTATTAGTTTTTAAAGTTTCATCCATTAATTCCACTTAAATAGTTATCGTATACCCCCAAATTACACTATTTCATTTTCTATTTGAGAAAAATAATGCGTAAAATTTCTTTCTAAGAGGGCGTACAATAATATCCTGTTCGGACACAGTCGGGGACACTTGTGACAATCATTAAGAGGCAGGTGTCATTCCTGTCAAAAAAGTTTGTTTCATGACTAAACTACTTTTCCTTTATTGAATTACTATCTTAATGGATGTAGGGATATTAATAAGATTCGAAAGGCCGGCGATTACCTGAAGTGCTATCTAAAGTAGTGGAATCCTTGACTTGCAGTTGCTGTTTTAAGTCGTTCAATCGATGACTTATTTGACAAAAGTTCGATGACGTTGCGTCAGTTTTGATTCTATTGCTCTTTTAAATTAATGCATAAAATTGGAATAGATTAGATATAAGGTGAAAAATACTCGATGACAATATGTAGAGGAATTTTAATCTGTACCCACTTAAAATATTATCTATAACTCAAATTTCGGACAAGGTCGTTGGACAGAACAGAGCCGCTAGGAAGTCGATTAAAAATTGTTTTTAGTTCAAGTCTCAAGTTAAAGTCTTAAAAAAAAGACAATTTCTTAATTTTAAAAAATTGGGACAGCAGTGCGTGTACATACGGAATTTTCAAAATGTTCTTCTAATAATATATTGGCCCTTAGTTATACATTTGCTAAATTTTGCACCACTAGACAAATTTTGACAGCATTAATTTTTAGTATATTAACTATAGTTAATTTATAATTGTATATATTAACTATAGTTAATTAACTGATAACTATAAAATTTTAAAAAATTTTATTACTTTATTCATCTTTTTCATGTTTCAGGATAAATTTCATTGTTCCCGATATACCTATGTTATTAAAAAACGGATCTCACATTATGCACAGTCTAGAGTCACAAAATGTATAAATCTATGGCCTTTCATTGACAATTTTTTAAACGTCTTTAAACATTTTCAATTTTACTGAAGCTTTAAAACTATTATCAAAGACAAATATTAATTATTCCGGCTACTAACACTTTTTTTAAATAAAAAAACAGAAATACATGGAAAAAGTAAAGACATTCTTCAGATACATATTAGTATATAGTTCAGCCAATCTGAATTGGATTAAGAGACAAGTTTTAGCCCACAAAAACCTGCAATAAGAAATATCTGAAAGACGAAATATCTCGTCGGTAGCGTTGAAAGTGTTAAAGTAAAATAACTTGATAGTCTTTTAAAGTTTAATTATTTTTCAAAGTAAAATATGACTTCTGATATAATCTTGCTTTTCAAGGTTTTGAAGAAAGAAATTGTTTCGAAAACTTTTTTATGATTGCTAAAAATGTAGAATATTTATTGAATTTGATTGCACTTTAAACTGCAATGATAAAAATGCATACATTTCAAATATATTTTTAGCATTAACAATACTTTTCAATTCTCATAAAATAAGATATCGAATATAAATGTGCTCATAAAATCTTGCTTAATATAATGTAGGATTATTAGTAATTAAAATCGGTATATTGATCTTTGGTAAAATGTAATTACATCTCATTTCTTATAAATGCTGTTGAAGAAAAATTATTTTTGATGAAGCTTTAGCTAATTTTAAAGAAAATATGATGTATCCAAAACTCGAAGATCCAAATTGTTAGAGATTTCTGATTTATTACCATTAATCAGTGGGCATATGGTAACATAGCATGCAAAAATTTTAGGCATAATACTAATTGACGAATAATAGTTACATGAGGAAATAGGCAAAATGAGAGGTTAGAATGAATTTGCTGGAAACTTGATTGTTAGACAAAAATAATAATCTAACATCACTGAAAAGAATAATGTTCAATATGTTTCTCGAGCAACATTATTTAAGTACTTTAGAGAACGGCGGTTGTTCAAGCTGACCTCAGGCAAAAAAGAAAAATGTTAGCATAAAATGTTAATGAACAAATGAAGTGCAAGATTGTTGATACAAATCATTCGTATTCTCAGTAGGGCAATAATATGAAACATTCTAACAATATAATTCAAGAGTATCGTACAAGATAATAGTAAAATAGCTCATGGGGTCACTGAAACCCAGGATTTTTCAGCTGCTGTGGGATTAAGAGCATCGAAATTGGACCCTTGACGAGAAAGTTGTTTATATCGGCGACACTCTTTTTAGAGTCAGAGGGTTGCTCAAATAGGATGAGTTTATTAACTTTTAAGAAAACTTGTAAACTAATAAGCTTGTTGGCAGAAAAATTATTTTCTGTTGCCATATTTTGATGGAAGCCATCCAGATCGTTTGAGTGCGTTTTACACCAAAGATCCTCTCATTTTCGCATTAGCAAGATAACCCTATTTATGAAAACTCACAATCAGGAACCATTCCTTGAAATCCTGATCCACAGGAAAGTAGAAAATGCTATTAATTTTACGCATTTTCAGTTTAAAAGTTAAATTTCGAGCTTTTATTTGATGTTATATTGTAAAGTTTCCTGCTTTTAAATGATTCTATTATGCAATGTATTTAACATTCATTTTATGAAGTAATAGAGCTCTAAAAAATTTGTACATTTGTCTATTTTAGAATATAAAAGAAGTATTTAGTATTTTAGGAACTTAACAATTACTTAGAGAGAAATTTTGAATCAAAATTTTATTTGCTATGAATATCGACATAAGACACAAAAAGTAGAAAATGTACACACACTTTTAGTACGCTAAAATAAAGGGTTTCTTTATCCCCGGAACCACTCAGATTTACCGACTTCCTAACCTAGGAGCAACACATCTTCCCCTTGAATTATTTATCCCGGTTTCGAGTCTAGGCTCGAGCATGGTTGTTCCTTACACTGTTTGCTATCTGTGAGGTGTGTGAAAGAACCCCTTCATAAAAAGGGGTTGTGTAAGCGAGTGTGTGAGTGTCATCTTCGTATGATCCAAAATCAGACTGCTGCCCTCGTGTATTTAGGGGTCATTACCTTCAGAAGCTACTGCACTCTTCTTTCCTCGGTCTTTTGAACTTGGCTTGAATTGGTGTTCAATCCAAGGTGAATAAGCAACTGCAACAACCACTCAGATTCTTCAGAATTAATTTATTGCAAATAAATAGCCGACAAAAGTGCAATGAAAAACTAAGAGAAAACTATAGAATCTTGGCGAATAGTGTGAGATGTAGTTTCCTCTAGCAAAAAAAGCATTATTATTATAGAAGACATATAGTTTTTTCATCAGCAAAGGTTATCTATATCAAAAAAATTCGGCCCTCGCATTTCATAGAATTTAGCTCCATCAACAGATATAACTAAAAGGTGCAGTTGTTCTAAACAAATCTCCGGTAAAATTCTGCTCAAATCTTGAACCAAGAACAAAAACATTCTCCAAGTTGCAAAGAAGTTGTTCTACTCTATCCATGAAAAACACCTGGCTCTTAAATTTCTTATATGAAGATGTTCATCAAAAAAAAAACCTCTTAAAAAAAACCTCTTAAAACGCAAAACCTCTTAAAACGCAATAAAACAACTTACTACTCCGAAGCCACTCAGGCTCGAAGGATTCAGATTCTTCAGAACTAATTTATTGCAAATAAATAGCAGACGAAGGTTTATTGGAAAAACTAAGCGAGAATGATATGAAAAAAAATCTCGGCGAATATAAGTAACTGGAGATAAAGTACCTGTTCTGCAACAGTGTTGCTGTCTGTGCGGTTTTATCCGAAATAAATAGCCTCCCAAACCGTTTTTCTAATGTTTTAACATTCTTAAACAGATGTTCGAGATGATGTAGGATTATTTATTAAGAAGCGTTCTGCGGTTAATGCGCTTCATGGAATGTAAATATGTTCGGAACTTCTTTAAGCTGCTGGGTACTTTGGCTGTCAGCCAACATCATGGCTCTGGAGAAAATGGAAGACCTATGTTAATTCGTGTCGCATTTAGTGCACGAATTCTGGCAATAAAATTGAAACTATTTTTCTGTGTCTGCACTTGGGTATATGGAGGAAAAGGATCGATGTACATCTTATGATTCTTCCATAACCCCTACCCAAAAACATATGAATTATTGAAAATGCTACGATTTCTACAACAAAGAGAAATATTCTGTAGTTAATCTTCATTCAGATAGGAGGAGAGGGTCATTTGGGAATCATTTGGTTACATTGATATATAAATGTTTGCTGGAGAAAAATGTGCTTTCTTTTTGGTTCTTTTTGTAAGAACTGCTTATTTCTGAACAATATTTTATCACTTACGTAGCTTTTATGTCTTTCCCCTAAAATTAATCAATGTTGTAAATCAACTTTTTCTTGGATTATAAAAACTTTTATATTGACTTAATACTGTAAATAAACTGAAAATCCCAAATAACTATTTAATCGTGAATTTTAAAATGCAGTTATGTTTATTATTATGCAGTTCAAATGCAGTTAGTTTTATTATTATGTTCTATAATTTTAAAGCTCTTTTTAATTAGAATTTTTCTCCTGTAATTTTGGGTGGATGTTAGTCAACTCAAAAACAAGTAATGCTGCAAATAATAGTAATCAAAAGAATAAAATTCAATTAAAAATAGCTTTATTTGTAAACAGTCTGGATTGCATTACAGAAAATTATTGATTATTTTCGAGCAAGGAAATAGAATTTACTTTAAAGCAGCTAGGTTTTTGTCAGGACAACTTAAAAACATGATGAAATTGTAATAAATACTGAAAAATCGATTGCGAGCCTTAATGGGAAGGAGAGAAAAAAGGATCATTATACACTTGACCATGCTCCGAACCTGAGCTGCTGATAAATGGCCGTCATCGCCAAATTTCGGGGCTATATTTTAGATTTTCGTCTTCAAATTCTTCGCCTAGTTATTGCACAATGACCGGGTTTTTACACTCTTGAGGACTGTTTTTTAGGGATATTAAACTTGTATATCTCCAGGTTATAAAATAATTTTCTCATCTCATTTGTAATTATCTTTTTTCATTGTCAATTTCACTTGGGCCCTTCTATAATATGCTAGAATAACAACAAAGAGATAAGTTTTCTAAATGATTTCATAAGGTATGATTTCATGATATGATTCATAAGATATGATTTCATAAGGTATATAGCAGCCCTAATTGACGAACTGCCTGCTTAGTCGACTTTAAGCGAAGTGGAATCATTATTCATTGAAATAAATAATTGAAATAAATTATGTTTATAAACCTAGTTTTTACACGGTGTGTAAACAAAATAAAGAGCAGCAAATAAATAATATTGGCACATTTCTTTTTAAATGAAAGAAAGTCGTAAAACATTTTGACATTAGTTTAAAATAATTAAATTAATAGTTATAAAGATCATGTGTCTCATTTGTTTGGAAATCAGACAGCTCTAAAATAACGAAAATTACTTCACGTAATTGCTAATAAATTCAGATTCAAAATTACTATGAATTTTTCTTTTTTACTTTCATACAGCTTTGTATGATTACTTTGTAAAACAAAACATCGATTTTTTTTCAGATTGTTTAGCAAAACAAAAATAAAAAATGAAATCAGTGTTCTGAGATTAGGGGTCTTTACCCTCAGAAGTTACTGCACTCCTCTTTCCGTTGTAATATGGACACGACATCATCATCATTAGTATTCTTAGATTTTTCATGGCCAGAAAGAACAATAATTTGCCATACAATGACAAATTTCGCCAAAAGAAAAAATAAAAGTAAGGGCAAAACATAATTTTAATTTTCGCTTATCATTATTTATCTGCAAAAGCTATAATTTTGGAGGCATTTTGGTTGATAAACGTTTTCACTAGAAAAAACCCGCATCCATACTTTTTCAAAGAAAGTTGTTTATAAAGCCATATGTAATTATATAACAGAAGTAGCTGTCCCATAAGAGACTCTAGAGATGCATAGCATTTTAATGGCACGGTTCACATGGAGAAAGAAAAAATGTAATAGTCATATTATAACACCGTTTTCACACTTAAAGTTTCGAAAATTTTGGGATATGAATTTAGTTACTGTATTAATACAATAGTACTGAATATATTAACTTGGCATAGAGTAACATCTAGATATCAAGAAAAGACTTATGCACATTGGTAACAAAATATTTTGATAATGAATAAAATGACTATGATTATGATGGAGAAAATATTTTAATAACATGAATTGATTTTTTTACATCTTTGAAAACTCTCCTTCTTAATATTTTATTATTGTATTTTATTAAGAATCTTTAACAGTATTTTCTTGCACAGTTAGTGTTTCAGTGAGGACAAATATTGACAGATATTTCTCGTGAATCGTAGGTTAATGATCTGCTATTTTGGCGACAAATTTGGCAACTTGGTGACTTCTTTGAAGATTTTTGCAACAAAAGATATCTTGAAAATACAAGAATTAAAACGCTATCTCTATAAAGAATCGATGAACTTTCTTGAAACATTTATACCACTACAAAAATCAAAGCATTTAGTTACACGAGGAGTCAATTTCTCCCTTTAAAGTGTAGATGCGATCTTTTTAGTTATGTTGTGAGCACTATGTTAGCTTGGTTATTTAATAACTATCTGCCTGTGTTTTATTGATTTCTGCAAGTGCCGTTTTTATGCACGCCGTAACTGGGCTTGCTGCCTTTGTTTCGTGTTTTTTGGAAGAGTAAAGAGTCACTGACTGTTATAGAGCTTATTTGATTTCTTGCATCGAGTATTGGTCAGACACATTTTTTAAAAAAAAACATAAAATCCGACAAAGAGCATAAATTTCATACTGAAAGTTCCTTTTTATTATTTAGCCTGTGTTTTGAATATTCTCCTTTGATTTTCCAAATTTAAATATGTTTCAGATTTAAAGATATTAATCTTATGAATTTCTTCTGATTTGAAAACGTATACGAAATTCTTTTTTCGAGCAAATAGTATTTCGAGTAAATAAAAATTACATATTTATTGCAAAGTTTTCGTTTATCATCAACACTTATGTGAATTTTATCGTTAAATGTATTGTTTCCATGACATTTATAGCATTTTTGTAAAATAGAATGAGGATTTTCTATTCGGGAACATCGAAACAAAATCTACAACCTGTTATTTATTTCCTATGTCATTTAGTAATTAAAAAACCTGATAACGGCAAATGAAGATATAATTTCTTGAATCATAGTCACCTAAACTGTTTTCAAACAAATGAACGTTTAGATATTCCATAAAAACGTTAAAAATGTGTAAAAATGTCACAAAAAGAGCTGGGTTGGTTCCTTTGTTATTAAGTATTACATAAAATCGAATTTATCTGTACTCATGCCTGTATAATTAATTCTAAGCGAAAACATGTTTTTCCAGGCAGTAAGTTATATGATATTACGTATTTTGCCAGAGTAACCGAAGAGCAAAATGATCTGAAAATAATTCATTCATTTGGCTTGGTGCTTTAATTCATTGAATTTCATTTCACAACTAGTCATTGACTTAATCGTAAGCAGAAGCAAGATAAAAGTAATTATTTTTTTTTTCATTAAAGAATGCGTCTCTGAACCTAGGAATGCTTAAGACTCAGAATTAGATGGGATTAATTTAAATTGAAGTATTTATTTTCCAATTATCTTTTTATCTGTGTGTTTTCTATCTGGAGAAGAAAGGCAGAAAATTAAAAAAAAAATACTTCATTCGGTTTTTGTACGGCTCTTTAATTGTAATTAATGACGTGTTATTTTCAACGAATCATTAAATCCAGCCTGTTTGAAAAATGCAAAATAAGGCTTGTTTCTAAAGAAAGTAAAATAAAAATGAAACAGATTTAAGCATTTGAAGACTGAAAAAAATAAATTTCGATTTACAGAAAGAAGCGAATTCCTTCGAACAAAAACTGTTATCAAGTAATTTTTTTTCCTCATTGGGGAAAGCTGAATCAGCTTTATTTTCAATCTAACCGTTTCTTTTGTATTTACTGTTAAAATGAATACTATATTTTTTACTTAGAAGAATTTCTTTTTTTACCCTTTTTTTTGCTGAATTATTATATTTCGGTTGAATTATGTAAGACCGATAAGGAATTTACGGTATCTTAAAGAAGTTAAAGGAAAAGAAATTCCCCCTGGAGGAAATTCAAAAAATCCGTCGAATGAACAGAACATCCCGATATTCTCACAAATATAAAAGCCATTTTTTCTATAGTGACTTTTTAAAAAATCCATTGCATTATTTCTGAAAATTTTATTTCCGTTTTTTTGAAAAGTGAGGTGTTAAATTTATAGTTTCCAAAGAGGAAAATGACATTTTTCTTTTTTCAGAATGGAAGAGAAATGGTCAATTGGGTGAATTAGTTTATAATTTCAAAAATAATTGGTTTCACTTCTTTCATTGAATAGAATAGGCTTCAAGTTCCATAATATGAAAAATGGATAACGTGATCAATAGAATGTAATAAATATTGCATTCTATTGGACATGGAATAAAGAGAGGGTTGTTGATAAATAGGATAATTCATTTTGACTGAAAGAAATTATAAAGTTTTTTTAGAAGTCCATTTAATAAAAGGCAAAGCAAATTAATAAAGTACAATTGCACTTTTTTGAAATTTATCCTATAGGCTTTTGCATTTTTAAATTAGATTACTATGGGATTAAAAAATGTCTAATACTTGGAAAAATATTACTTTATTATTTTTTTTATCTCGAACTAAAAAGGAAGAATTTTAATTGTGAATAACGCTTCCCTATACAAAAAAGCAATTTTTTTATTCTATTCGTCAGCTCATTATGAACATTATAGTTCAATAACTGGAAGATCACCGGCACATTTCAAGCTAAATCAGTGAATGGGGTGTTTGTTACTACATATATCAGTCTGAATGATAGCTCAATAGCTAGAAAACGAAATAGTAACATAAACGAAGTATGCATCTGAGTTTAATATTAGAATTATAATTAGTTATCAAACATTGGGATAGATTCATCATAGAGTTGAATGTGAGTATGTTTAATCATGTATCTATAAATGTGATTACTCATAATCTAAGAGGATAAATGTGATTATTCAATAAGCTAGGCAGAGACATTTTAATGTATGATTTTTGCACCGAAAATGCAGAAATTCAGTAGCAACAATTTCAATTAATTACAATAATTTCAAATTTAAATCATGTTAATTCATTCAAAATTAGGTGTAAAAATTTTTGACAGACACTTTGTCTGAGTATTGACGTAAAAATGGCAACAGAAAAACTCAGAAAATGATTTTTCATTCATTTTAACAATAAAATTTCATCATTTATCAATCAAGGACTAAAATGCTTTTTGGAACAATTTCAAATCTACTAAATCTCTCTATACGAGTATATTTACATAGGCATTACATTTACATTAAAGTTATCGTATAAGAGAAGCAATTATATATATGTATATTGTCTATTTTCTATTTTCTCTTAAAATAATTAACCCGATCTGTATGAAATAGACCGGGTAATATTTTCCAATCATTTCTAGATGATTGGAAAATATGAGTGTAATACATAAAAAGGATTGGTCTCATTAATCAGTCATCCGCTGTAATTAAGCTATGAATGTAAATGGAATTGATGAGGATGTGTGACGTGATACAGGAAGAAAGAATCTAGAGAGCCTGGATCAGACAGTGAAGGTTAAGGACATCGGGATGCGCTTCAGACTGCTGATAGTGTAGGAAGAGGACAATGGCCGAATTAGAGGAAAGGTACATGTTTATACACAACGGGAACTTTCCGGAGAAATAGATGTTGCCTAATAATGATAATAAATGATGCATAATGACATTAAATGGAAAACACTAATTCGGAATAATGGACTCCGGAGAGGTAGAACAAATAGACGCAGACATTATAACTTGCTTAGAGGACTATAAGTTTAGTCTTAGCGTATATAGCATTACAATTATACATAAATAGTAACGGAATAGAACAAAAGTATTATATTCGAAGAAAGTTTGACCAGATTTATAATTTAAAGCTATATTAAGAAAATTTTGGCGTTGATCTCACATTACGAAATCAAGAGAAGATTACCGGGACGGTGTCCGAGCTGTTATTTCTGTTTTCTAATTTCAGTATCACATTATAAAAATTATGTTGCAGAGTAACAAATTAAAATTTTTTTCAGTAACCCTAGCACGCTGCATCTTAAATATAACCAGATTTTGATCACACGCTAAAATTCTGGTACCGGGCAGTCGTAATATGATTTGAAGAAGGGATTACTCATTTTATTTAAGATGAATGATGAAAACCTTCAAATTATGTCTAATTCTATGTCCTTTCACCTCAAAAAATTTCTACACAATACAATAGACATTATTAAAACAATAATATGAAAAAATATGAATTCGCATAAATAAAAAAAACAAGATCAATTTTAAAAAGTGGCAGTATTTTGTTGAAAGTCAATTTCATTTTTTTTTGCAATAGCAAATTCATATGTTACTGTTAAAAACCGAAACTTAAAAATACTAATATTGCCCCTAGATTAACGCCAAATGCTAAATAGGTAGATGAAATACCGAATATTTCGTTATATTCTTAAGTATGCAAACCATTGTCGGTTTATGTCAACATATACGGATAAGCTCTGGCGAGTGGTAAAAAAGAGAAACGTAAAAAATGTTATCATAACAGCTGTTGTCCTAAACAAGATTTAATCGTTAATCACATAATAACTTTCTCGTCTGCGTAGTATAGGGAAAGTATAGTAATCTACAAAAAATTCGAAATCGAGAATTTGACTTATCTCTACGTTTCCGACCTCCCTGAATTGGAAAAACACATTTATAGAAAATATTTGTCTGTATGTCTGTGGCAAAGATAACTCAAAAACGATATAGGTTGAAATTTGGCATACATTCTTTTCTCTTAATTTGTAGATTTTCTTCATATTTTGTGTATAATCTTTTCAATAAAAATTTGTCTGGCTGGCTGTTTGAATACTAGTAAACGCGATAGCAGAAGAGAGCTAGGCAGATAAAATTCGATGCACTGATTTAAGATCTAAATAGTAAAAGCATGCCAAATTTGGAGCCAAATCTAACCAAAGGTTGATTATCTGTCTTGAACTTTCAGAAATAAGTAAACGCGATAATTTAAAAACGTGATAACTTAACTGTATCAAATTTAGTATGGGAATTTGTAACTAGTCCAGCTTTTTATCAAAACTTTTCTTTAATCGGTTGAGAAAACCG
>JAPMOQ010052972.1:1386119-1437558 GCA_026543055.1 Argiope trifasciata | reverse complement strand
AAAAACACAAATTCGATTTCTAGATACTAATGCATGTCAAGGGCTGTGCATGTCCAAATAATTCACCAAGGATCACAAGATAGATTCAATAACAATGCTAAATTAAAGCCAAACATTAATCTATCTATCGCTACTTATAAAGCTCAATGTGTGTTTGTTGGCCCTCTACAGATCAGACCGTTGGACCTACAGCTGCCAATTTTGGCAGTTGTATACATTAGAGTTGGGACTGTGCACTACGAAGAGACTTTTCGATTTTTTTATTAGAATTTAAATTTCTGAATTAATTAAAAATAAGCGAAACTTCGAAGTTTACCGCCATAACTTTCGAAAATATAATAGCATAAAATGATCTTTATTTTATCTTAAAGATAAAAACAGTTATATTTTTATCGATACTAATATTTCATACAAAAATTTAATTTCTATTTTTAATGAATTTTTTATTAATAATTTAATTATATTTTTTAATAATAAAAATAAAACTTTTGTTGCACGGGCGCGTTACGAGTGAAAGAAAAAAAATATCTTTTATCAATGTGTTGCCATCAGATTGACAAAAACTCAAATTAAAAAAACTATTATTACAAATTAAATATAAAAATGTAGCGTTCAGCACGTGTCTGTATAAAATGTATCTGTATATAATTCTTATCATTGTGGATTTTCACCAGATTTCCAGCTTGTTTGGTACCGGGATTGACCCATTAGGAACGAAAGACACCTACGTCTCACTAGAATAATGTGGCTTGGTGGTTAGAACGACGTCGGGTATCTGTTATTTTCGTCCGCACATAGTTCGAGTCTCGCATTTTACAAGATGAATTTATTTTTATTTTTATTTCTAAAAAGAAAATGTTAATAAAAGTTTTTATGGTTTTACAGTATTATTAATTAAATAAATCAGATTTACTTAAGACAAATATTATTTAATATATATATTTTCGATTTAAGGCCCAACGGCTAAAATGTAAAAATTTAATAATAGAAACGCATCTATGAAGTTGGTTTCAATGAATTAAATAATTACATAGTATGTAACATTTTTTAATAAATGAAGAAAGTTTGGCTCTATGTATCATATCAAGATTGAGATATTATATAAATTATGGAAATTGCTCTGTAGTACACATAAGACTCAAATGCTGATGGACTCTGTTTTCAATATTGATATTAAAAAAAGATGAATAGATTCAGTAAAAAATGCTTTTATGTTAATTGCAACTTAATCATCTCCACTTTAATTCAATGATGAAATTTTGCTGGAGCTGACAGATAATTAGAGAAACGTATGGGCTTAAGGCCTTTATAATTGCATTTGGGAATTATATGACTATCAAAATTTGTAGCTTAAAATTATTTTGATGAAGTAACTGTTAAAAGACAAGTTGCATAAAGTATTTAATTGACAATGACAAGTTACCAAAAGTATTTAATTGACAATGACAAATTACCAAAAGTATTTAATTGACAACGACATTACATAAAGTATTTAACTGACCATTTTAAAGAGTATTAAAATTGGTAACCAAGAGGGTCGCCAAGGCGGCCAGTACTTCATAAATACTGTACACCAATGTTATGCAAGATGTTCTCTGAAACACCATCTTTATGAGAATATATGAGAGAAAGACTTAGGGAGACCATTCACGCTGTTTTTCAATAATAATGATTTTTAAAATAGCAGTTTTATTTTAATGTAAGTGCATGTAGAACGTTGACATTCATCGAATGAGTAATAATAATATTAAGCAAATATTTTGGACACATATAGAATGTCTATGAAAAAGTGATATTCAGCAGCAAATGTGGATATTTGCCAGATATTTGTCTTTTGCAGCTATGCACTTATATGAATTTATCTATGAAGCAGTAAACTGATAGCTTAAAAATAGTAGTATCACATGTTTAAATTTTCGAAATTGACGCATATCCTAAACAAAGCTTTTTCTTATTAAACGGGGTTAATCTTCCATATTGTACGAAAATCCACTGTATTGACATTCAGCCTTTTCATGCCAGATGAAAAATAAGGGCGAAAGCGAAAAGCTGAAAACTGAAAAGAACATAAACTTTTAGGTGAGAATTTTATGGTTTTAATGCGTGATAACATTGGCATTTTCATTGAATTGGACATAAAAGGCTTTTTGAAATAGATTTCTTTCTACAAAAATTCTTTAGAAAATAAAACTATTCAATTATTTCCTTGACCACATTTCTCAAGTATTTTCACAGATGAGTGATCCATTTCGTTGCTGATAGTTCATCCATTTGCGCCAAATCGATGGAGAAAATGATCGATATATAACTCAATCTTCTGAGGCTTAGAAAAGAAGACAGATTGTTATTTGTTTCAACTTTAACCTTTAGTGTATGGAAGGCATTAAATCAATTAAAAGTTCGGATGAACGGGAAAGATTTATTGCAATCAATTGAGTTTTAGATACTTCTTCTGAATAAATTAGCTGACTTTGTCTAAAGAATAGGCGGAATTCATGAAAGGAAACCAGACAAGCACAAAGAAAATCTTTAAAAAAAAAGAACTTTAAGAGAAGTCTATAGACTTTTTAAACTCAAATAATACAGGTAGGTTCCTGTTTTCAACAGTTTATAACTCTTAATTCAAATATGCAACTAAATTTCTTAAAATATTTTGTTAAAAATAATTTAAACCACCTTATTGGTTAAATTCCGAAAAGACGCCTTTGAATTAGCATTTACAGAAAAGGTGTAAATTTATTATCTTGTCAATACTGCTGCTATCAATGGTGGCGGGGTGGTCGACTGTACACGAGAAAAAGAAGGTATAAACTTATAATTTTGAACTTTTAAATTTTCAGATCCACTTATAAACGATGATTAAGACTCTTTTAAAATTTTTAGTATCGCAAATACAGCATAAGCAGTTACTATTGGAAGTTCTACTAATCGAATTTCTTATACGTTTACTCTTCTCAATTGGTTAATAATATACCATTTAGAACAGAGGCCTATTCTAAGCCAGACATCTAATCAGGTATTGAGTCGAATTCCAAATAATTTAACTTCTTTGTAAAAATTTATCGATTAAAAAATTGAACACAATACGAAATGAAGCTTTAAACTTTGTTTAGTATACAGTATTCTACACGCATACCTTCAGTGTGTAATTCATTCTATATACACGCCTTCCGTTTCACATAAAGAAAGTGCTAGTAGGAGGCAAGAACTAAAAAAAATCTAGAAGTCCTTTGGAAATACAAATCTCGAGTCTATCTTTCGAACATATTGAAAAAAATGAAGATTTTTTAATGATTTTAATTTTAATCTCCATGGAAGGAGTTTTAAGCACGAGTAATTTATAAAATGTAAAAACAAAACGTTTGATTGGTTAATAATATAACGGTTTAGTTGGTTAATAATAAAATAACGTTTAACTGAAATGGTTTCAATATAAAACCAACAAAACTATTAAAAATTCAAATATAAAAGTAATTTTAAACAAAGTATCAAAAATGACAATTTTTTTAAAAACAGAATACTGTTTAATTAATTTTAAGCATCAAATATTTTTAGGTTAATAAAACAACATAGTATGGAATTTGCAAATAGTACTTAATTAAGAATGTTGTAATAAAAATGTTCCGAAACAGTGATTTTTATTTAAATAAGTTCTAATAAGTTAATAAACATTTATAAATTAAAAAGTCACAAAATATTGTAAAGATATTTCGAGGTCAGAATTGCAGAGTCATTAGATAATTTAATTTTTTTACGTATTTAATAATCTAAATCTGATTAAGACAAAATCAGCGTTATACCACAATGAAATGTAGATTCAAGAAATTTCAGAAGATTTTAATAGTAATGTTCAGAAACAAGTATGATGGGTTTTATTACATGCCTCAACAAAACTTTAAGTTTTCTTTGCTATTGTGCTCAATTTTTTTTCCAATAATGCTGCAACTAAAAACTTGATTTTATGAAACAGCAGAAGTGTCAGAGGAGTAGCAAAATGGAAAGTTGCGTTTACTCACCCGGCAAAAACTATGAAGCAGTCTAGTCTGTTCCATGAGTCGCTCATGTAGCTCCCTTTTCCCGTGATGCCCATGGCGATGGTCTTGATCATCATCTCGATGGCGAAAAAGGCGAAAATGAAGTCGTCGAACATCTCGAGGAGGCGGCAGCGGCTCGATGTGCACACCTCGTCGGCGCACGGCTGGTACATGCCCAAGGTGATGCAGTTGAACAAGATGCACATCATGCTCACACGTTCGAACCACGTGCACACAAGATAGTTAAGGGAAATCTTCGGTATACTCTTATAACATTTATAGCATTATTCTCAATACATCAATAAGCAATGTGAATATACAGGAAAAGTAAAATATATATTGTGCATTGAAAAGTATATAAACATAATTAGATATCGTTGTTAACACTTTTTGCATTAGTAACTTCAAATGAGTCTTTTCCATAAAAGCAGATGCGTCACAAAACGTGTAAAAAAAACCCAGCCATATTACAAAACATACATGTGCATGTTTCGTAATATGGCTGTCTTTTGGCACATTTTAACAAAAAAAACTTGTAATGCATGAACTATTAAGAAGAATATATATATATATATATATATATATATATATATATTTCCGTTTTAAAAATTAAGGTAGAAGAAAATTCCTTCATTGTCAATGAAGTTAATTTATTTGTAACATTATACGCACATTTGTTATTATGTAATTTCTGAAGACTTTGAATAAGCTAATGAAAAGCTGCTGACAAAATAAGCAGACTCAAGTTTCTTTTGTCGTTACAGCATAACTTGTTAACGTTTCTCTCTCTGAAGACGAATCATACCTCCATGTAGGTTTACTCGCGTGTCTGCATCGCATCTTGGATACCTCTTTATGAACCCTAAGCATGAAACGCACTTTGCTCTTAAATGATGTTATTCATTCTCTTCACTAATTGAAACAGTTAGTTTTTCTTTTGTATAAATTTCTGCTCAGATTCTTGTTATCTATATTTTTACACCCAATAAAAATATTACAGTCTTTAAAGTCTTTTTATACTAAACATTAATTATTTACAATGATGAAAGGCAAATAGATCATGTATTACTCATGAGCAGCCAATGAAATTTACTATTGTAGATGCAGCAGCGTAGCGAGGTTATCAGGCATCCTGGATATATGTAATGTTCTTCCCGAATCATTATTAGAGTCTTCTATATCTATATCTATACTTATAATAAAGCTCAATGTGTGTGTGTGTGTGTGTGTGTGCGTGTGTGTGTGTGTTGGCGCTCTACAGGCCAGACCGTTGGACCTACAGCTACCAAATTTGGTACATGCATACCTTGGAGGTCCGGAATGTGCACCTCGGAGCCCTTTTTTCGAATTTTTAATTAGAATTTGAATTAATTAAAATGTAAGCGAAATTTCGACGTTTTTCCGTTATAACTTCCGAAAATATTATTGCACAAACATGATTTTTACATGAATTTAAAGATAAAAAAATTCTAACGGTATCAGTTTTTTTTAATTTATAACGTACGCGTCTATTTTTAACGAATTTTTAAAGAAATAGTTTAACCATGTTTTTATCACGTGACTGGATAAAATAAAAGAATGCCGGAAGTACGAATAAAAAAAAAACTATCATTGCAAAATAAATCAAAAGAAATGCAAATTTAACACGTGACTGGATAAAATAAAAGAAATATAAAATGTGATATTTTCTTTAAAAAATAAATGCAAAGCAAAGGTTTCTACAATCGCTTGCAATATCTATATCATTAACTCAATAAATCTTCTTTATTTACAGTAAACCTGATTGAATTTAGACAGGATATGCATTGAAATCCCTTCTTAATGGCATATTTATGTTATCGTTTGCAATATCTGTATCATTAGTTCAATACTTTTTTCCCTTTCTCGCTTTCTTTAAAAAAACATATTTAATATTTTGGCAACATCACCAAAAAAACATTTTTAATATTTTGAAAGCATAACCGATGGTTAAAACTGACTGATTTATAGAATTAAAAAATATTATTAGTAAAAGGTGTACTTTTAGAACTTTCCGTCCATTATCTTAAAGAAAATATTAATTTCAGGTCAATCAACGCCCAGAATTACTTCAAGACTAATAAATATGTGATTTAATTGAAAATTTTAGAACGCTTTACTCATGGCGAACCAGCTGGTCGCCAAAGGCGGCTAGTAATAATTATTTCAAAAAGTAATCTGAAACTTTACTTTTTGTCCCAATGTTGTCCCATAAGGCTGGTGCATGGGGCTCTAACCCTTTTGTTATTATGCATTGTGTAGATTTTTAAAGAAATTAAAATTTTAAAAAGTGCCCTATGGCAGTAATTTTCAACTTATAGGACTCGCAAAAATATAAGAAAAATAATAAAATCAAAGCTAGGAAAAAAATATTTAATTAATACAAAAATTGGATGTTTTCTTTCAAAGAAATTTTATTTTCAACATTTTTTCTCCCTTGAACAAAAGAAAGTGACATAATTATTACTCTACCAAACGAGCAAAATTTGAAATACTATCGACTGTAAAATCAGAAGACAATTTAATAATTTTATTTGCTGTAAAACATGCTTATTTTTTTTAAAATGAATCGAAGATTTTTGAATTTTTAAATAAAACGTGATAATTTATTACGTTTAATTTCTTGTTGATTCTCCTATTTTTAATCACATTTATTATTGATATTTATTTATATTAGAAGATTTAGTAATTATTTTTCAAAATAAATGTTTGCATTCTTTTATATTTATTACCATTTTTATTGCAACTTTAGATATATATTATAAATCAAAAAATGAAACAGAAATTTATTTTTTTATGGATTTCATTATTAATTTTTTAATCGATAAACTGAAATTTGCATTGAAAGGAATTTTTCGAGCATAACTTTCTATTTTGAAACAAAGCGAGCAAAGTTTTCTATCCTTTCAATATATGCTGCAAAACATTAAGCTAAAAATTACACTCATGTACCCTAAAAAAGATAGAAATTTTATTTTTATTGCTTGAAGCATTCTGTCATAAACGAAAATCTTCTAAAACTTTAATTTGATAGATTTTAGTAAAAGAGGAAAAGAAATTATGTTATTAAATCACACAGCTTAAAACAACAACATAAAAACTATGAAGGCCTAAAACCTAAAAAAAAGCTATAATATTCGATAATAAAAAGCAGTTTTAAAGTGATTTGTTTCAGAATAAAAATTTTAAAAAATCTAGCTTCACTTCAACTTGATCAGCAAATTTTCATTCGAGGAAATTACTCAAATTGACAATAAGTGAAAAATTGAGCAAATGCGAGGCTCCAAGAGAAAGTACCGATTTCCATTTCGATTCTGCATGCAGCCGGGAATCGATTCATTTTCTTCGGGAGTAATGGTCTATTCACGTGTCAAGTACTCATAAGGAGGATGTAGTAAGGTGGGATGTAGGATTAAAGGTCGATGCTTAAAAATTTGCCAGAAATTGTACTTAGAGGTAAATGGTGTTCCAGGAATGAAAGATTCGCTTATGATTATGTTCCAGCACTAGTAGCAGCCTTGTTTTTGGAGACGAAGTATGGTGATGGTTATTTTTCTCCCGCAGTCGTCAATAAACGTCGTGGGTGGAAGAAAAATAAATCTGTGGTAGACATAAAGGTTTGTTGGGAAATATAGTATTTCAATCCAATGGAGAATTTAAGGGTGTTGCAATATGGTTTAAACATGTATTCAAATATGATTTTATAAAATATTTAATGTTGTACAGAATCATTTTTATTATGGATGACGATTTAAAATTCAACTATTAAGTGATGCATAAAACGCAGAAGAAAGTCACTCTTACATAGGAAAGTGTGATCGGAAATGTCAGCCGAATGAAACAGGACGCGTTGTTCGTCAGTATATCTATAGGTTTCCAAGGCTGCCATTTTTTGAATTTCCTATTGTAAACAAATTCACGAATTCTAACATGATGAACATATAACTTATGCATGAAATTGTTGATAGAAAAATAGATTAGTTGAAGTTGTAATGTGAAGTATTAGAGAATAGTAGTACTATATTATCAAATGTTCATCAGAACTTATATGAATATTTGTCATTCTGTAATATTTACTATTAAAATGTAAAGTATCGTCAAATAAGGATTTTCAGTATGATTGAATTGGTTATATATTCCTATGTTAGTAGTCCGCCAAGCAGAATACTCTGTAAAATCCAGCCTCTTTTAGGCTTAAATCTAGATCCTTTATCTAATAATTTGTTATCTAAATTTTAAATCATCGTGAATAGACATTTTTTGAAATCTAAACATAATATAACTCATTATTTTCTTAAAATAATGTATTATAAATCATATAATTATAGTATAATATAAAGCATTATTTTTCATTTATATACTTTTCTGAAATATAAAAAAGAAATAATTATTAAATATCAATTCTCCGCATTAAGAACTCTAAAATTTACACCAGAATTATTAATTTTAGCTACAATTTTATCTAGCTAACCTTACAAAATGTATTTACTTAATAAATTGAAGTTAAAATTTTCATTAAATTTTAACCAAAGCATTAATTTTAAAATTAAACTTTTGCTTAATTTTTTGTATTTTTTAATATTATTCTGTTTAGATTTACAAACTATTATTGAAAAATTAAAAAAAATCTTGCAATGTAGAGCTAAACATGGTTTTTCATTTCAGGTTAAGTATTCCGTATATTTGAAGCACGGAATAATGGAAAGGTGTTACAAAAACAAATATTTTCTCCACAAAATAAAATGATGAATACACAAATGTACTTTCATTATACATTTCATGAGTTCAAAATCTTTTTATAAGTACTATTGCAGATTCAGACACAAGTATATCTTCCATTTATCATTCAAAAACCCTCTCTCGCATTGCATAGCTGCAGAGAACAACTAAAAAAGCTTTGACAATCTCTTCTAGAAGTTTCAGACATTTTGCTAAAATGCACATCAGAACTCAACCTCAGGGGCTAACTCTCTTCTGCTGATTCGAAAACTTATGAAAAGCTGAAGTGTAAATTGAGCTGAGAATGATCTTTCTTTTTTATTCTCTCCGCTAAGTTCTTTATTTTTTGAACTGCTTCGAATGTTCTGCTCCAGATAGATTCCCCGGACAGCATTCAAAATTCTTGCCTCATCTGAGCAGGAGAGCAGCATTACTTTTTGAGGACCTTAGAAAACAATGAGGAGTTAAATTGCTCTTTCCCATTTTCATTCATCCCTCTTTCTGCCCACCCTCACCCACGATGATTTATTTCGGAACGATTTGTCGCTCTCTTGTTTGGAGCGAAAGAAGTTTCCGTTTTGTTAAAAGGGAGATACTTTTCAAAGTAAGCTAAATGAAATAAAACAAATGGAAAAAAGAAGTTTGTTTTGTTGTTGTAATTGCTACTACAGTTCATAGATTCGATTAAGAGGCAGTTTTGCTTTTCGCATCATTTGCTATCAATTAGAATGCAGAATTTTTCAGATATCAAAATGTGTGAGCTACTTTGTTTTGCAAAATTTATTTCATCTAACATGTATAGAAGCAATTTGCTCAAAGTTTTCTATTATATTTAAATTTAAATTGACTTGCTTTGTTGGAATTGAATACATTCAAATGGAATTAGGTCATTTTCTCTGTCGACCGGGTTCTAAAACTCTGTGCAGTTCTATATTTCTATTAAGAATGCAGTATTTTAATAGAAATTAACTGTTGAATAAACACTACTTTTATTTTTCGACGGGTTATCTCGTAACGAACTTGTAGAAAACTGAATTATAATGATATAATATATTGAATCATTATAATTTACTTTTCTTTTCAAAGCTGAAAATGAAAAGGTGACAATTTATTAGAACCCGACATGGAAATTTTTTTTTCAAACCAATCGAAGGTTTTTTTTTTTTTTTCTTAACATGCTCAAAATGAAAAACCCATTTGCTCTGAATGAGGATGAGATAAATTAAATTAAATCCGCATGTAAATATAAGAATATACAGTAAGAAGTTAGCCATATGTATCGAAATTTGTAACTATATAAGAATACCATTGCATAACCTTAAAAAGGTATAGAGAGTACTGATTGTGATGGATTTCCTATTTCGAAGATACCGGCTCCTGTCCTGGTTCTAGGAAATAAGATTTACGGAGACGTGTCGCGAATCGTTGAAGGACATCAAAAGGTTGGACACTTTCTCTTTCATCTCCCCCCATGGACCTTCTTCTATCCGTAACAGACACTTTAATCGATTATTGGTAATGGAATATCGATAGCTCCCAGCCAAGGGATCCGCAAGAAAAGAATTCAGCTAACCCTGAATTTGTTGCTGCAGAACAACTGGACGCAGTAATGCGTTTAGGAACCAATTCTGTTGCATGTTATGGTATAGTTACTTTTCCAAAAAAAATATAAGAAACATGTTCTAGTCTTTGCTTTCAAAATTTCATTATTGTTCAATAAATAATTTATTACCACATAATTGACTATATTTTTTTTCTTTTGTGAGTACAGGCTAGGTAATTCAATAGCGAAACCGAAATTTATGAAATGTTAGTCTTATACTTCAGAAAAACCCAAAGAAGCTGACTTGCAGTTGATTTCATAAATGAAATAAAAAACCCATCATGAGTGATGTATTAAAATTTTCTGTAGTACTTTCAATAAAGTAAGTAACCTTCTCCTCTTCTTCCACATAAATTTGTGCTTGGGCAAGGTCGTGGAAATCAAGAATATTCAAGTTTTTATTTTCAGAATCCTACAAACGGGAAATGAACGATACGAAGTATAATAAAGAAAGCAAGTACTATTTTGGCAAATCGTATTTACGGAGCATTGGTGTTTAGTATGAGATGTTTGGAGGGTATTTTTGGCGATAATTTGTTGGAATATTGCTTGTAGACAAGTGCAAAGCAACAATCCGAATAGTTAAACACTTTTCTATTAAAATTGAAGTCAAATTTTTTATAGAATTACAGTCATTGTCACAAGATCATATATCAAATTATATTCATTAAAGCCAGTACATTTTTTAATCATATTAAATTTTGATCATATTAAATTAAATTTGAAGAATTTGAATTGTGAAGCATTCAAAATAATATAACAAAAATATTACATAGATTTGATTAAAAAATAACTGAATTAAAAGATTACACTTTAGATTGTTAAGTTGTAAAGCAAATTTTATGTACCAAGATCTTTCAATTTTAGAGTTATCTTGCATTCGGATACTAGGGCTGACCTCTTTTTCTGAATGGATTTCGTTCAAAATCCAATAAAAATCTGAAAATTTGGTGTAAAAACCATATACCAAATTTCATCGGCGTAGCTTAAAATGTTATTAGTTTTTCGTGTTCACAGAGCGACAAATAGATATAATTCCATAGGTCTGCTTTTCGATTTGAAGAGATTTGAAACAGAACTCGGTATTTCGTTATTTAAAAGAACAAAACGCCATATTATGCTAATATAGGGAATATCAAAGAGAGTGAATTCTCTCTGGTTAATTACATTTTTTATGTTCAATTTTGGTGAAATAACGAATGCGCAAACTACAGCTTAGAAAGAGAAGAAGAAGATTTTAATTGCCCTTCCGATCGAAGGCAACAGCGCTGCGGTTTTCCCTGAGCAGAGTACATACACCATTTCACACCTATCGATTTCCGCTATCATTTTTCTATACTTTAATTGAAGTCTTAACCCACAAGTGCTGAAATGGATTAAAACCCATTCTTCAAGTTGCGTAGCCTGTTAAGGCACGTAACACTATCTGCTCATACTGAACCAAATATATAATAAAATCTTATCTGAATGATTATTCATTTTCTGAAACTTTATCTCAATGAATTTAATTAAACATTATCTTAAAGAATTATCTTTAGTAATAATTCCAGTGCCGTGAATTTTAAAAAAATGATTTTGGATATGGAGGCCTAAGAATTCTAATTAACTTTTACGTTTATAATATAATGAAGTGAGTTTTATCCAACTAACCATTGAACATTAATTCTTGAACATCATTAAATAAAATTTTTATTAAAATATTATCAATGGCGTAGAGAGTGCAAATGGGATGTGGAAAATTTTATCACACTTTTACCTCCTGCCGTTATAAATGGCTTAGCAAGTATATACTGAGCAGATGTAATAGCATTATGTTATCACTTTAACGTCAAGAAAGGTATTAAAGTTTTGTCTCTGTACTGTCCCATAATACAACTTTTAAAAGTATCTTTGCCTACTGTTCTGCATTTCCCGCTGCAAGCCACTGTTCAGCTCATATTAAATATTCAATTTATCGATTCGATGTCTGAGTTTCATATATGAGTCACAAATTATCTGCCATAGGCACTTCCGAAGTTAATTTTTGTGTGTGTGAAATTTCATTAAATTTGCCACATTTAAATACTGTTCATAATTGAGATGCCCCTTTCAGTTTGGACTTCGCATAGATTTAAAGCAGGATATTTAAGTACTAACTAAATTTTAATGAATTATAAAAATTTCCACTAAGATTTGCCGTATAATTGATTTTAAATCAATTTTTTTTAGCTACAACGTCGGAATGCTCCCTTTTCTTATTTACTGAACAGTTTTATTCCTCGTTTATAAAGTCATCAAATAGAGAAGGTTTAAAAGCCCTGTTTTTCTACCATTTAAAAATATGTTTATTGATAGAGGATTCTAGTTACCAGCCCGGAAGGAAGACGGTATACCGGGACAGATAGGTTAAGCCAAATATCCTCCGGGGATTTTTATTCCACTGAGGTCGGATTAACCCCTCTTAACCTGTCTGACATTTCTTTTTTCTTTCATCGACTTTCCCACTGCTAATCCCTACGATTCGATTGATTATTTCCGCACTTTTAGCTGGCAGAGTTTTTACCCTAAAAAAACCTATTCACCAAATCGACTTTTTGCAATTTAACAGCTTTTCCACGTTGTTGAGCATTCCGTTTCTGTTAGCATTGACCGTATATATATTTTTAATGGTTTAGTGACTTAACATGGTTTAATAGCATTCCTTAACAATAAAAATAATAAATGTATTAAAAAGCAATCTTTGCAGATTCTTGAAAGGAATTTAAAAATGTTTGTAGGTTGAAAATCGTTTTTTATCAATGCCACTCAAGACAAAATTTATCGCAATACTATTATGCCATATTTTTACAAAATTAAGGACATTATAAAAGCTTAAACAGTATTGGACAATATCCTGATTTTACTAAATAAAATAATACCTTGAATAATCCATTTAAAATATTTTGGAAACTATACAAAGAGATGGATGCATGCATGGATTATATTGAGTATCAAAAATTGTATATAAATATGTCTTGCAAAGTAAAATCGGCTACAGTCTATTCCATTAGACTTAATTGATTATTAATGAAATAATTACCTTTGTGAAAATGCAGCATTAGAGCCTTTTCCGTATCATTTTACAGTATATGCAAATAAAGAATTACTGAATACTTTTCTAATTTATATACGACTTCATCAAGTTCCGATTGCTTCGTTACATTCAATGGTAAGCTATTTTGTTTAATCCAGCAAACAAAATAGCTTGCCACTGAATTCGGTTAAGCGCCGTAATCCACTTTTCTAAAATTCTAAAATTGTTCTGCCTCAGTTATTAAATTTTTGTGGCTGTTGCAAAGGAGGGGGAGAAGGTTATTTTCTCTGATTTCCTTCAATCAAATTATCTGGAAATATACCATGGTTGACAATAGGAGATTCGGTATTGAGTCGTATTACCCAATCTATCTGGTTTATAACCAAGGTACTCTTTTAATTCCAGTATTTTTAAACACACATCTTTTTTTTTTATTGTTTTTCCGCGTATTTCTTACAATCTTGAAAATGTAAATCACTTTCAGTGAAAAATAAAAATAGAAATATCAAAAAAATTTGGTATTATAAATTTAACAAAATCTTATAGTAAATCCATTGCCAAAATATTTGGATTTTCCATTTTTATTGTACATATTTGTGACAGTAAATAAATCAGTGAACGACAGCAGCTCGCGATTGATCTGAAAAAAATATATACAAAAAGGAAAAATTCCTTGATGTACAGAACATTCTATTTAAATTTTTAATATGATATTGTTCATCAAATATGCAGGAGTTTGGACCAGTGCTTACTAAAGATAAAGGGGAAAAAATCTCATTAAAACTGAATAAGATAGATGAACTAAATGGCTTTGTAAGTTTGAAATGTCATGGAATTTCAGATCAAGAAACAAGAATTTTATTCAGGCGAAACAGATACCCTGTGGATCAGACTTAAGAGACGTTATAAAGGTAAAACTTTATTACAATTAGTCTTTTTTAACGAGAAATACCTTGGCAGACAATAAATAAAATAAATAATATATGAATAAATAAATGTCTTGCCCTGTGTGCCATTTACTTCTGATAAATCATTGATGACAATTGGTGGCTGAAGAAATCATGCAATGCCTCGCTCATCACTTACCTTCGCTAAAAATATGAGAACTGAATAATTTTTTTAATAAAAAAAATGCAAAGACAAGTCGAATATACTTTGTAAAAGAGCACTTTTAATGTTGATGAAAGCGGCCTTATTTACCATCTCATGCCTACAAGAATTCTTAAATTTAAAGCTACAAATGCCATCGTGGGGAAAAAACTCGCCTCATTTTTTTGTGCCCGATAGGAACGATAAAATGATTCCTAGAATTATTAAGAAGTTACGGTGCTTAAAAGTATTTTAAATACGGCAAAGAGTTGTGAGTAAGTTAGGAAATAAATATAAAACTTATGTACTTAAATTCATCTACTTTAAACTAGAAAAATCCTTTAATAAATGGAGTGATTTATAAAAAGTGTCGTTGAAGTGGAAAAGCATAGATATAACGTTATAAAAGAGAAGAAAAAACAATAAGCTCTCTTGCCAGAAACCAGAACCTGGAAACTTGAGAACTACAGAAAAGCAAACCAATTATTAACATGAGGTCTCTTCATATTCTTTCTTCTCTGCCTTGAATTTTTTCAGACATATTTATCGCCTGAAAAGGTAATATTACAGGTATTGTTGAGGCTATTTTTCTCCATTTTCCCCACTTAATTACTTTTTTATTTTGTTTGGGATGTTTTCAATAGATGGCGCCACACATTTCTTAAAGTTCCCTTGTGCAATGTTTTAATGTCAATGTAATTTTTTTTGAACTTTACATTAGTAGCGTTAACAATTTTAATACTTTTTTACATAAGCCTTAAAATGAAGATTCATAATAAGTCAAAAATTAAACTTATTAAGTTTTAAAGTCAAGATATTTGAATTTGATAATTATTTCCTTTAAAGTATCCGCCGTAAGATTACGTAAAAAACATTGGTTTTAGACCATATTGACATTTTTTTTAAAAAAAATTGCTATTTCTTATAGTCCAGACTTTTCTCTTCCCAAAACAATTTATTTTTTATAAAAAAAGGAAGGCTTGACTTATCATCCAGGGTAATTTTGAGCAAAGCATATTTTTCAGCTAAAATTAGTCTTTAAACTCAATTTTCTCAAAACTTTAATTTCCATAAAATTTTTACACCGTTAACATGATAGCTCAAAAACTAATAGAGGTATTTACATAAAAATTTTAGCGTGTATTTTAAATAATATGGGCAGTGAAATGAACTAAAAGTTTCATTGTTGGTAAAATACTTTTTAATTTACAGGTGTTTTTTTTTAAAATTAAGTTATGAATTTATGGAAAAAAATGCATATATACGTATATTTTTACCCATAACTTTTTTTGCATCTCAAAAATTTTCTTAGATTTTGTTTCATTTCATTCATCTTCATGTACTATAACTTGTGTGCAAATAACAATAAGATTGCTGCATTATCATTTAGTGTAGAGTATTAACCATTTTCTTTAAATTTCATCAAAATTTACTATCAGTTTTTCAATTTCTCAAAATATATTGTGTTTTCATATAATTTTTTATATTCATATTGCTTATAATTGACAATACATCTAAAAATCACAAATAGTTTTTAAAAAATCTTATACATCGAAATTTTTCCTTCGAACATAGACGGATACCTTAAAAAGATATTTTCAATCCATAATTTTTTTCTCTTATGTATATCATGAAAATAAAAAAAGTCAGTAAAATAGCAAACATTTCTTAATGTTTGATTTGCATAGTTTTTATAAACTGAATATTTTATTAAGAATGTGAGCCTATTGATAGTGAATAGTAGAAATGGGTATTTATTTTATTTTAAATTATTATTAATAATAATTATTATTACGCATTATTATTTTCTTTTACATTGGGTTATCAGATTTTATAACCTTTCCTCAAATTTAAGAATATCTTGTATCGGATAATAAAAAGCATTGAAGTTGAAAGCGAAATGAAGTATAAAATAACTATTTAAAAAAAAAAAAAAAACTCAGAACCAAACCTATCCGGTTATACATAAAAGTACCTAGAAAAGATTCTCAAAGTATTGCGAATTAAATGGCTTCCGTCTTGATGATGGTAGTGGTTGCACGAATGGTACTCTTCAAAAGGAAACGCAACAAGACGATTTCTTTTCATTCCGCTGGCCACGGAAGTGTGGCAAACATTTTTCTCTCTCTGAATGGAGGCTCATCCAGCGGCTATTGAAAAGGGCTCTGCAGGAGGGGATCATTAAGGGTCAGCAGCACTCTTGTTTCTTGTGCCGGAGAACTTCCTTTTACTTTAGTTCCATTCCCGCTAGAGCAAGGATCTTGTTTCTTCGCCTCTTTAAGCACCTGGGAAGTTTGATGAGGCTTTTAGCTGGGACTTGCACAAGCGACTGGTGTGACGCAGTTGTTGCGGATGAAAAGCATTGAGCGATTAAACCGGTATTGGGACAAATGCGTGCTACCACTTCCGTACAGGTCATAAAAGACCAATAAATCACTCTAAGCCCATTGAAAAAAGGGGGTAGGGAGTAATTAGTCTAGGTTTGCAAAAAACATGTTATCTGTTGGCAAGAGTATTTGGCGGGAAAGTTTATTGGCGTTTTAACTAAATTTTGATGCGTAAACATAAGAAAAAAAAGTTTTGTCTCTATGTGTACGAGATATGCTGGCTCTATACACACCATACCGTTTAGCTATGAAATTTGGCAAATATTTACTTTGAAGGAAAGAAAAGTGATTTTTTAAAAATTTAATTAAAAAATGAAAGAAATATTGACTTTATTTTCGTTATAACTTTCTAAAAATTTACAGTAAAAAAAAACAGTTTTTACAGCATTTTAAAATTTAAAAAATGCGTATAAAAACCGTACGCAGGAATATTTTCTCATGTCTTATACCTTATTGTTCAGAATATACAGGGTGTCCCAAAAAGATTGAAACGCGCTTTAATTCTTTAACCGTTAGAGATAAGTAGGTGATGTAATTTGAAAAAATGTTCAAAATAAGATAGGAAAGAAGATTACATTAAGAAAAAAAATCCACATATGAATTTTAAAAAGTTACACTTTTCAAATTTTTATACAACCCCTCTATGCAAATTTGGTCAATTTGAAAGTTTTTTCTTTCCATCCCAGAAGACCATTAAAAAAAACTGCATAACTGTATCTTTAAAATTGAGTGAGTTATGCGTAATTGAAAATTGAACGCTGTTTTTAGAGACCATATACCAAAATTCAAATGTAAATTTGCAACAAAATTTAAACACATAAATTTTTTATATTATTTACAAAACACATTTTTGCGTATTTACGGTAGATTCACGATACAGTTACAGAATTGTCTTTTGTTTTAATCGTATCAGGGGCAAGTAGTTTTATGCCATGTATTCTAAATTTACTTTCGAAATTTTATAAGATTTCGTTGAAAATCAATAAAAGCCATTCGACAGATTTTTATAGCAAAATTTATAAAAAAGAAAAATACGGTTAAATTAGTCTGGTAGAATTTTAATCGTTTTCAAATTCATCACAATTTTGTCAAACTGTCATTCTAACAAATTAACTGCCAGACAATTTTTGCCTTTCATTTAACTGGAATTTAGCCGCTTCTAATACGTGTATATTAAAATTATTTTTTTAAGTTACATAAAGAAATGCAGACGATTATTTTTCAATTTACTTATTTAGTTCCAATATTATTTCTTTCCTGTACAACCCAACCAAGATTTCTTCGTGCATATCAAAATAAAGTTTTGGAATCATTCAGCGATGTTGAGTTTCATATTGTCGAAGTAAAAATACTATAACTAATTTTGCATTATGGTACTTTTAACAAATGACGAACTATTTGAACTAGCAATGATTTATTCTATTTGCAATAGAAATAATGCAGAAACTGCTCGGGAATTTGGACGGCGATATCCCTATTTGCATGAAATTCCACGTACATTTGTTTATCGGATGATGAGAAGATGAGAACTACCGGTTCATTTAATCCAAGACCTGGCAATGGTAGAAATATCTTATTCAATGAAGACCGAGAAATTGATATTATTGCACATTTTTCTTCCAACCCACGATCAAGCATTCGAGAAGCAAGTGCAATTACAGGATTACCTAGAACGTCAATCCATACAATACTTGAAAAACACAATTGGCATCCATTTTGTATTCATGGACTTCAAGCACTCCATCCCTCTGATTTTAACCGACGTGTAGCATTCTCCAATTGGTTATTAATCCAACAGGACACAGATTCAAACTGTCAAGAACATTATGTGGACTGATGAATGTTTGTTTACGGAAAATGGACACATAAATGCACACAACGATCATTATTGGAATGACACAAAACCATTTTTTGTGCAAGAAATACATCACCAGAGAAAGTTTTCTGTGTCCGTATGGTGCGGAATTTGGAACGGAAAACTGATTGGTTCAGTGTTTTATGAAGGAACACTTACAGCTATAAAATATTTGCAACTTATTTTAAATGGCATAGTAACAGATACTTTGGAGACGACATCATTGTCATTAGTAAAAACAAAATGTATTTTCAACAAAACGGAGCGCCTGCACACAAGGCTATAAATGTAACAAACTGGCTCAACAAAACTTTAATAAACAGTGGATTGGTCTGAATAGACCCACAGAATGGACCCCCAGACCTCCTGATCTAACTCCACTCGATTTTTATTTTTGGGGTCGGCTTCGAACGCTAGTTTATAATACTCGCCCCCTGAATGTAAATGATCTTAAACAAAAGATAATTAATGCATGCAATAATATTACAGGAGGAGAACTCCAAAATATTTACAGGAGCATTATTAGAAGAGCCCGATTATGTATTGGTGGTGATGGAAAACATTTTGAGAATGCTTTATGATTCGTGTGTTTTTAAATGTATTTCCGTTTTATTTATTTATTATTTTTTTATGTTACACTTATTACAATCTTATGTTGTCAAAACTGTTTAACTCCATCAATAAGGACTTTTTTTAAATGTCATTTTGGATTTCTTTTACACTTATTATCTTTTTTTGATCGAAGAATTTCTATTATCAATTTGGATATGGTCCCTATTTTCACCGACGAAAAAGTCTTTCAAGTGATATGGAAAAGTGGCATAAGTCAATTTGTTTTCTGTGTTATTATTCAAAAAGTTTTAAAGATACAGTTATGCAGTTTTTTTAATGGTCTTCTGGGATGGAAAGGAAAAACTTTCTAATTGACCAAATTTGCATAGAGGGGTTGTATAAAAATTTACAAAGTGTAACTTTTTAAAATTCATAGGTGGATTTTTTTTCTTAATGTAATCTTCTCTCCTATCTTATTTTGAACATTTTTTCAAATTACATCACTTACTTATCTCTAACGGTTAAAGAATTAAAGCGCGTTTCAATCTTTTTGGGACACCCTGTATATATATAAGACGGACAGGCAGATAGATAACTGGACGACAAAGGTGGTAAATTTAAAGTATACGACGAAATACAGCAAGAACGCTTGCGTTACTGCGCTTGAATTCTCTGAATTATTCATTCACAGTCTAAGTATGCTAAATAAAGTTCTCAAATAAAAATCAATAAATTTTAAAAGAAAATGTAAAACAGAAATTCCATTCTAAAAAATTACGCCTAAACTCAATTATTACCATCACAAACGATTCTAATTGTTTTAAGAGAAGCTGATCATTTAAATGTACATTTCAAACGATTAATAGTACATAAGTCAATAAAGAATTTAACAATTGATAACTTTCCTACTATTTGAAATTAAATCTGTTCAAAGCTTTTGAACTTCTGGGAATCAAATACATAATACATAGTAAAAAATTTGGAGAGAAAAGGTTGTTTCAAAATTTGCATTATCACAGAACCCCTGGAAGGTTTAAAATGGCCATGAATTCTTCTGAAATTAGAAATAATTACACTGCTTAAAATATGGTTAAAAAACGCATAGATAATCAGTAAAAATTTCAATAATGGTGTAGGTTTATATTGTTCAAGGGTAAATTACCAGAGCTTCATTTAATACTATTGTTAATGGCTTATTTTACATACAGGAACGATCTATAAAAAAAATTAAAGTTTCTGAAGAACATATACTGCATATATTAATGTAAATTTATTACTACGTACATTAATGTAAATATTTTTTTTTAATTCTGTTTTATATTTTATCAATAGCTTTGTAATTAGGGTTTAATAAATAGTGTCACTAGAAGAAAATTAAATTTGAATTCAGCTAATATCACCTACAAATTTTCGCAGATAAAAAGGATCAGTTGGCAAAATATTAATATACTTCTGATTTAGTAAGCTATTTATTTTACGTACCGTGTAATAACAATATTTCATAAATAAAATTCACAGTCGTATAATGAACAAATAATTTATCTTTATCTGAGCAGATTTTTCATTTAAATGTAACAGCATTGAAATTAAATCTACAATGATAAAGAGAAAAGTTTAAATTTGTAAAAGAAATATATAGCACGGAAAATTAACATTCGTAGTTGGAATCTTTTCTTACTGCTTACGTCATTTCAAGATTTTTTTTTATAACTATTCCCATCTTACAAATAATTTCAATGTTTTTAACACCATTTAATTGTACTCCATACTTAAGAAACAATAATTTTTTTAAAGTTCCTATATTTAAGTAACATACATTTCAGTGTTCAAACTTACTAAATTAAACAAACAAATCAAGAAAAAATAAAATAAAAACTAATGAAACCAAAATTCTTTTGTTTAATGCAAATCGTTATATTCACGTAAAATAATTCATTTACCAAAATCTAGATTATTGTTCCAAAGTCGATATAGTATTTATATGAAAAAAATATCATTGGTCATTAATTTTTATCATATTTTTTGAATAAACTCCTTGAAAAGCAATTCATGCTTCATAAAAAACCAAGAGGAAAATATCGCATGAAATGGTATTAAACAACATTAAGTATTCGAAATTTTGTTAAGTATGTTAACTCTCGCCAAATCTGACACTTTCAGATAACGTTTAAAATGTTGCAGCCTCTTCAAAAACTCATCCTTTACAGTAACACAATCCCATTGTAAACGGGACCATTGATTGACAGTTTTATGACTCGTACGCAAATGACTCGTACGAAAGAGTCATACAACCATTAAACCAGACGTCTCCCTCCCTATGCTTTGTTTACAGGCAGTACAAAGGCTGTAGTTAATAATTTTTTTAACCTCTTTTTATGAATATATATATATATATATATATATATATGGTGGAACTCTAAAACATCAATATTATAATCTTTTCAAAGCTCTAATCTGTTGAGAAACTGAATTGTAAAAATTTGAATTATGTTATTATGGGTCAACGGGATATCTAATTCGGAAATGGAAATTTCGAGGTTAAAATTCTGTTGCCAAGGTTAAAATGTTCTTAACACACTGGTGAATGTGTTATAGGTACTCAGAGTTATCTGTCATCTACAGATTTGAGAGTCAGCTTGTCATTTGCAAAATTAAAAGATCTATCTCAAAATACTTCAAAAAGGAAGATTCCGCAATATTTCGAAGAGGAAGATTAATATATCATAATAAAATTAAGAAGAGTAATATAGATTTTATTTTCCTGTGATTTGAAAAGGAGAAAGGGGGGGACTTCAGTTTTATTTTTAAAAAATTTAGATTTTATCTATCTATATATTAGAAGTTAATCATATGTATATTTAATATTTAAAACATTGATCTACAGCTTTATAGTTGTGCTATTTTAACGCACTTTCGGTCTAATATATGTGTATTCTGAAATCGTGGGTTATGCATATGTCCTTATATAGGTGGGATCTGAAAATCTGAAGAGTAAAGTATTTTTCTCGAAATCTCACCATGATTCAAAATAAAGTGACTAATTCTAATGTAAATATAATCTCTTTTTTTATTTTATTTTTTTCAAAAAAAAAAAAAAAAAAGGAAACACTTTTAAAAAAATGTTCTTCTTTTCACCCTTATCCGTCATCGAATAAACTAACATTGGTCCGTCTATTAATTCATTTTTTGTGAATATTTTCGAAATCATGATATCATTATTATATTTCACTCATTCTTTTAAAGGTATCTTTATTCCTAAGGGATTCCAATCACCATAAATGATACACCGAAGCTTTGCGACGTATAACATATACCTTATCACTTAAAATATTGCGAATAAATCGAGGCTGGGATGAAACGATGTATAAATGGAAAACGTATTAGCGACGCTTCATTGTATTTTGAAAATTCTTCTACAGATTTTCTGAAAATCGTCCAAGAAAAATATTATGACTGTTGTATATACCTATACAACCAAAGCGTGTAATTAAAATATTTCATGAAATAGCAATTAAGGATTTTTCAGTTAATTCATACAATAAGTTGCAACTCATGAAATAACAGACAATATTAACTGAAATAATGAATTTCATACTTAACAATAATGTGAATATAGCTTTTGGTGATTTTTGCATAACTTAAAAAAAATCAAAATTCTAAATATTTTTGAATTTTAAATTCCAGTTTTATTTAACAATTTCTAATTTTACTAAATTATTTCAATCCCAATTACTTTTTATATTTGGACTATAAGTATTACTTCTCTCTTTATTTCTTCCTCATGTTTAAATTTTTATCTTTAATTAAAAAATAAATTTGACGATACGTATAAAAATAAATTTTACATTATAAAACGACTGGGTCGAAACATCTTGAATTTCAAATAATTTGAGGTTGAGCTTTTGCTAAAATAATGTAGAATGTGGAAAGAGTGCTTGAAAAAAAGAATGTGTATTTTTTTCCAACGATAAAAATAAATAACAATCTTTTGCTTCAGAAAGAAAAACGAAGTTTATTTGTTTGCGCATGAAAACTATTAAATATTATTAACTAGATTTTATACTTATAAATTACATGCTATATTTATGGATTAAATATTTAATTACTCGTTATATTTATAGATTAAATACTTATTAATTACTCTTCATACTTATAGATTTATCACTTTTAGATTATTAATATTCGCATTAATTATTTGCAGTACTGAAATTTAATTGGGGAAAATGACTTTAATTAAGGGCATATATTGTATTCAAATAATTTCAGTAAGATGTAATATTGAATATATTAGATTTGCAAACAAATTACAAGGTAACAAAAAACTGTCATAAAAAATGTATAGTTTATCATAAGAATCAACATCTTAATGAGAATGCTTTTTAAAATGCGGTTTGGGAAAATTCTTAACCTTATACAATGCTCTATTTTGTAACCCTTTTTTTCAGTTTAATTTATTTGAAACAAAGAGCTCGTTTGTGTTTTTCGACAATAACCTAAACGGCCTCGAATAGATCGAATAGTAATAGACCTTTCGTGAGAGATTTTGTTTTGCTCATTGCAAACAGATGGAAATCTTGCTTTTCTGTCTGTAACAGCGGTCACTGACATGAAAGACGAGTTTCCGATACACCACTAACTGACGCAATAGACAACAACACAACTGATGCAATTCTTCGCAACAAAATGATTGGAATACCGTAACCGGTCTTTCACCTCTTATCTACTAGGTTTACATTGGAATTTTTTTTTCTTTTGATACACAGTAAATTAACTCAGGGAGTTATTTCCCCACATCTGTTTAGAATCCTTGAAAGATTATAAGTAAGTAAGGATAATTAGTTCTTGTATTTGTTTAGTGACAATTAAATTACAAAGCAGAATTAAAAATTAGTAAGAAAAGGCAAACCGTTTTTGCTTATGCATAACCTTAACGCGATCATTCTGCATATTTTTTATCATATATTTTCTTACACAAAACAGAATGATTCAGGTATCAAAATGTATTTTCATGTGGGGTATTCCTCTTACAGAAAATTAGACTAAAAAGCTTAAATCAGAGTTTCGAACCAATTTTTTTAGGCCATTGCCCCCATCGCAAGAAAAAAAAGTCATTCGATTACCTGGAATTCTATATAGTTTACTGCTAATTGATTAAAATGCTGTTTCCTCTGGACCCGCTAACATCCCTACAGAAAGTTCCATCCCCCAAGGGAGGTACCATTACAGTGGGGATCTTAAATAACTTTCAGCTCTTTTTTTCTAAGAAAACAATAGCTGAATCTTTGAAAGTTAAAAATGTTTTGGATTTCGATATTTTTAAATTAGAAAGCCATATCTAAGAATATTAGTTTATGTATTAAACAGTTTTTACATGCAATAATTAGTAAATGCAATTCTATTTGAGCAACATTCGCCAATATTTCTTTGACTAAGGGAGGGGCATACGGAACAGTTGCCCCGGGCCCCCATATCAAAGAGGCCCCCAAACTCGAAAAGAAAGTTTATTTTAAGTTTCCTTCTTTAATGAATATCATTTTGAATTAATTAACGAAAAATAGCATAGACAAGTTTTGTGCACAGTTCTTCGTAACTGAAGTAGTGAAGTAGAGTTAGGGGGGGGGGGGGGGAAAGACGTTTTTACTCTGGATCCCAATTGGGGTAAATAAAACATTATAAGAAATAAAATTGGAATCTTTGTTATAATATTATAAACATACACAAAAAAAATATTATTGATGAAATCTGTTCGTCTGATACAAATGATATTTGGTACATGCTTTACACACTAAAACTTTAAATCTTTATAAAAATTTCGAACAAATCTGGAAACTGTAAGAGATAATATTACATTGCCCCATATTGTATGTCAAGCGATTTAAATATATTAAGACTTCGAAAGTGTGTTGGAAAACCCAAAGTAAATCATTCTCGTTGATTCATCATATTTTCATTTTTGGAGAATTATCATTGTTTAAAATAAAATAATATGTAAAATAATAATTAAAAACATTAACTAATAGAAGAATTTAGATTCTTTTCAATTTAGATAAAAATTTATTTATAAAATCTAATAATTAAATAAAAATATTTAATTTATTGCCTTGAAGGACGCTTTTTGGAAATTAAGAGTCTGATAGAAAAAAAGAGGACTTTGCGATAAAGGGAATAAAAAGATAATTATCGGGAGTATATTTTTAACTTACTCACAAGCTTCAGTTATAAGGAACAATTGTATTTAGGAACAATTGAATTGTATTTAGTTTATCGTAGGCACCGATATCAAGCTATAATAGGTTTATCGTAGAGAATACTCCTATTTCTGCTCGATCGATTGGCTCAAAATCTGATTATTTTAATTTTAAGGAAAAGTGATAGCAAAGAAAAGCATTTCTTTCATATATGTCGTTGCCATTCTTCGCTGTATACCATCTATACACAGATTCAAAGACTGATTTTGACATTCTATAGTCCTCTTCAATTATATTATATGCATATCTCTTTTAATAACAGGTCAATTTAATTTCTTATTTCATCAAACAAAAATAGATGTGTTTTTTACCTACATTTTACAATGCATATTATAGATGAAAGCGACAAATTAATTATAATTATTAATTTTTCCCTACTTGCAAATAAGAGCGATAGCATTTTAAGGGATTACTATGTTATCGTTCTCATTTTCTATACTGTGTTATTATAAAATTTTAAGGAAATAAAAAATGTCAAGCAAGGATAGTATTAGAAAATCCTTATTTTATAGGATATATCAAGTTGAAAATAGCAGAAGCTGTTTAAACGAATAAATAGTATTCTAATATATTATGACAAGAAGATAATAATTTATCCTTTAGTTAAAGGATAAAGTTAAGCTCCCATCATTTATTCAATTATGGTTTTAGTAATAATTTACAAACACATATTGTCCTTACAAAATTTTGTAATTCTTAAAATTCCTATTTTTTTACAAGCTTATTAATTTTGCAAGTTATAAAGCTAATTAATTGTCTTGCTAAAGCTCCCCTCTTTCCCATGGACTTTAGCGGCAGCTGCCTTGTCAAAACTCCAATTTTGTAAGATTATATTCTGTGTACGTAAACTATACATATTCTGTATACTAAGGTAGTAAGAATGGCGTAATCAGTATGTGATAAGGAAATTCGATCAGCGATGTTCAGTTTGTGATGTTTTTTACAAAAGTACTAATCAAGAAATTCTTGGAATTATCATGCCATTTACTAGAATTGTTTTCTAGATAGAATATATTCACTACAAATCTCCTCCCCCCCCAAAAAAAGGAAACAAATTTGAAATCAGTTAGGAAAAAGAACACTGTTTTGGTCTGAACTTTCATCAACAATATATTAAAATTTTAAATTTCGATTGATTTTATTCTTTTATACCTATTTTAAATATGCCAGGACCCACTTGACAAAGATCTGTAGTGCATTACTATCATACTAGATTGGCTTTTATCAAAACGCTTCGTAAAAGAAAGGTGGAATTCGGGCGGATTGTTCTTTCCACTAATTAAAATTTATTTACTTATTTAAATTTATTTCACGAGCCAAGAGTCATAATTAGGCTTTTGGTTGATAGAAAATATACGGTTGGTAAAAATAATAATACTTTTTCTTGTATATGAAAAAGGAATTGTTGCTTTCCATCCTAAAAGATCTTGAAGAAATTAGATATCAACTAAAGTAATTTTGTCATAAAAGGTAGTTTAGTCAGCTTTCAGAAAGTTTAAAATTAGTTTAAATAAATTATGCAATCTTTATCAATTACGTAGCGTAAATTTAATATGATTCAAAAATTTTTTTGATGATTTGCTCGGTATTGTAACGTGACAAAACGTATCATAAAAATATTAAATTATTCATGCGTGTGCATGGATATTAAAATTTCTTTCCTTTTTCAAAAAGTATACATCAGAAGTAACAAAATTCAAACTTTGAACTCTTCTATCCATTCTCTTCTGGGAGAACAAGGGAAAAATGGTAATAAAATATCGTCCATAAATGTAATAAATAAAAGCATAATAAATCTAGAACTAGTTTCTTACCTACTCAAAATCGGCACGCACCTGAACATTTTCACCTTTTATTACTTTCGCTCGCGAAAGTCTAATACTTTAAAATATTTTTGATAAAGAAAATGAAAGGGATGGAGGGGAAAGCAAAGTAGTACCTTAAAGCTAGAGTTGGGAAGGAAAAAAACTACCAATATCTCTCAATATAGTTTTTAAAAGATTCCAATAATCATTTTTGAAACATTTAAGGATATATCTCCGAAAAGAAGCGCGTGCATTAGGACTTTCTACGGTCACGTCATTAAAATGCTCTGGAGGCCCATCTAATCCCTAAACTCCTCCCCCCTTCTTTTCTTAGTCATATCGATTCTCTTCATCCATATATCGATAATCAACGTTGAAGGATGGAAATGGATTGTTTCTTAGAGATAGAAAAAAATTCCAGAAATTACTGAAGTCAAGAGAGAGAGAGAGGAAAAAATAACCGACCCAATATTGTACGAAAAGAGGAAAAAAAAAAGGCCCTGGAATAAATCAATAAACCTATTAAGAAACCTGTCGACTGCCATGAAAGAAAAAAATGAATATTTTCCCTTGAAGCATTCTTTGGAAACTGTTTAATACGGAATCGCAGTAGTTACATTTCTATAGCATGAATTAAAAAAAAGTTTGCTATTTTACTTTTACTGTTTTGAAACATACCATTGGTTTTTATTAGAACTACAATTTTGTTGTACGTTAACTAAGGAATGTTCAAGACGAAACGGAAGACCGCGAATGTAAATTTACGTCAGGCGCAAGCAACAAGCAATCAACATTTTTCCCTACATCTTTCCAAAAATGCCTTTTAAGCTTTAAGTTTTCTGACAGCGCCAAATTTTAAAGCGTAACATTTCGCAAACCGACAGATTTTAACGAGCTTTAGCCTCACTAGCTAATATTCCTTTTTCTTATCTGATTGTATTTAATTCGGCAAGCAATTTATCATTCGAAATATATGCATCAAACTCCCGATAGAATTACAATTAGGTAAAATGTCTATCGGAAACATTCTTTTTTTTTCTCATTTTTTTCGGAATTTTTTTTATGTACTTTTATATGTCTTTGACATTTTTCAATTTCATCTATTAGTTCACACTTTCCATCTCCCTAAATATTTCTTTCTTTATATATATACATATATATATATATATATATATGTATATGTATATGTATATGTATATGTATATGTATATGTATATGAGCGGTGCATATGAGAGCAATAACTCACAAATGCAACAGACCAAATGAATGAAATCTGACGTTTTAGTCATAAAAAAATTATATATCTATATTAGATTTTGATCGGAATCCATCAAAAGAAAGAAGTATTTTTCCTGAAAATCAGCTGCTTTCTTCAGTCTTCTATGACTCCATAAAAAGCAGATATATTGGGAAAATTATTTTTATTTTTTCCACTACCTAGGAAAAATACTTGTCTTTATTGGAAACTGTGTAAGCACTTATAGAAGTGAAAATACCAAATACATTTTTTTTTGTGTGTGCTTGTTATGAAATATAGCAGTAAAAAATTTTTCTTGAAGAGAAAATCCGAAAAAAATCTCAGTAAAGTCAAAACCAAACGGTACTCTGAAAAGGCGATTTTTTGATTTTAAATAACGCGCGCTCATACACACAAACACAAGCACACACACACTCTAAATTATGTAAAAGGGTCCCTTTCGGAGCATATTGTTCAAAATCAGGGCTAATAATGGACTGTTTTGCATCCGGAAAAGAAATTAAAGACAGGGCCCAACAAGATAATTTTAAAAATATAGGTATCTTAGATAAACGCTATTTATGGGAAAAATTTGTATTGATGCAGAAGCATCCACATAAAAAAAATTAATAAAAATAGTAAAATGATAAATATAAAATTTACTAGTGATAAAAATAAAATTTATTTATTTTTGATGGAAGTTTTCAATATAAATAAAAATGAATGAAATTTTGTTTGTATGTCTCTATTTTCTATGTATCTAATTTCGACTATTTATTACTTGCAGTCACGGAATCGTTATAGTACAAAAAATGCTTTAAAATATATTTACCGCATCTATTAATCATTGATTAACCACCAAATGACTCGCAAAGAAGACATAACAGATTCAGTAAAGATGCTAAATTCAAGGTATTCGTTAATATTTCGCAACTATTGTACGTAAATGCAATGTACGTCTTTCTCAGAAATAATAGTTTTATTACAGAGTGTGCGAGAATTCCAAAAGATTTGGAATTTTAGCTATATTTAATAAAAGTTTGACGTTTTTTGCATAATTATGATTACAAAATTATAAGATTACAAATAATTTTGCACTATCTTAGTTTTTAAAAAATATATTTTTTCAATTACAGTAAAGATTTTATGGTATAAACATATTTTCTATATTTAATCAATTTAAAAAGAAAATATTTTAATCGCATTTTCTAGTATTAAACTTGTGAATTCTGAAAGAATTTTAAACGAATCACGACAACAGTTTCTTTTGATACCATCCTGAAACAACACCTAGCTTTTCAATTCTAAAAGGATACACAATTCTAATATATAAAAATAAAATATTTGTTTGTAGAATGGAATAATAAAGGAAGAATAAATAATATTTATGCGTCTCCTTTATATATCCTTCAATTTGAATGAATGTATTCATTGCTTACAAGAAAATAAATATCCTTCTTAATTAAACAAAATAACTATTTCAAATTCCAAACGATATTCCCAGGATTATTTCTTCTGCCGGGTACCAGCTAGTGAGGACATAAATATAACTGAAATTTGTGTATTATGAAAGTGAAATCCCAGTTTAATTTCGATTCAAAATTTTATGATTATGCTAAAGCTTCTTATTCCATAAGAAAATAAAGAAAATAACTAAATTTGCGAATAAATAAATGTAATTAATTAGTATTTATTATTTATGCCAACATAAAAAATGTTTTAGATTTTAAATTAATGAGTTAAGATTCAAATTAAAACACGCAGAAATACGCACCCACGCACGCACACACACACACACACACACACATATATATATATAGAGAGAGAGAGAGAAAGAAAAATTTTAAAACAGGATTTTCAAAATTAGGTCCTAAATTGAAAGAAATTGACTCAAGAGGTCAATGCAAAATGCAAATTCCAATATTAATAACGTATTTTTATGGACGCCAGTTAATAGTATTTTTTGAAAAACACATAGAGAAACCAATTCTGATCATAAGACAAAAAATAAAGTTGTAAAAAGTACTCGAACGAGTTGAAAGAGCATCCTTCCAATAATAGCTATGGATTTGCCTTTTAATTCTTGTTTTTATCATTATTTAGAAATCATTTCAATGCATTATTGAAACAAAAAAAATATGCATAAGTCTTCATTATAAATTATGCCGACAGTTTTTTCTTATTAAATCGAAACTTCAAAAATTAGGACTTAAAATATTTTTTCATGCACTGTTTTTAACATTAATTATTTATAACAAGTTTGCATAGTGTTGATTAGATAGTCGTAAAAAATACTGGACATATTTTCCCCCTAAGTTATGCAGCTTTAATTTACATAATTAAAAAATTAATTCACAAACTTAAACTTTTGTTCACTTTTATTAATTTATAATGATACTGTAAACAAAATAAAACATATTTTCTGAATTGTCTAAATGCATTAGACCTACCATGCGGAATTAAGACATTTTTCTGAAAATTGACATAGAATTAATTCCGTAATCAATGCCATATTATGTAATAAAATTACTATAAATTGCAATTTTTAACCAAATTATTAATGTCAAATGCATAATGTTCCTCTAAGATTAAAATTTGTTCTTTCTTTTTTAATCATAGCAGTGTGCGCTAACCTCTTTTTTCTTCTTATAACTTATGAGAAATACTTAGTCACAAATATAATAAAATGACAGTCAGTTTATCTTCTTTGATTTATGAAACGGGTATTTATACCATTCAATAACTAAAAGCTCTTCATTAAACCTGATTGAAGCTCATTTTTATCATAGCCTAAGAAGAAAATCTGCTCTATTTATCGCCAAATAGCATCGTCATTACATCGCTGGATGTCATCAATTACTACCAAACGGCATTAAGATGTCATAAACGACTACTTCGCGAGAAAACTGACTGCTCTTTCTCTCCTACTTGACTTCATAAACCACCAGGTCTAAGTCCGCTCCATCTGGCAACTTACTACTACTACCAGATAAATAAATCCCGTTGCCATTTCATCTCCATCCAGCCTTGTCCTCTGGATTTATTCGAGCGTGTCCTCTCTTCGCATTCCATCCCACCCCACTCCTCAAGACATCCCATGAATGCATTGCACCTGAAATTTATATCTAAAGGGAGTTTTAGAGGATGCACATACACAGTGTTATGTGCTGACGGCGTGTAAAACAATGCAGCGGACATCGCTCAATTTAATCGTACGTTTGTGACTCCAAGGTTTGAAATGATAGAACATCGCCAAATGATTGTATTGTGCACATGTTAGTTGCAATAGAATGGGTTAGGTACACAGTGGAAGGAAATGAAGATATTGTCCATTGTGCCGTGAACCACCAGCTGGTTCATACTCCCGCGAAGCATGCAGGTGGTTTGGATTTGAATAATCTGAGAGGGAATGTTTAGATGAATACTGCTGTGCGAAATAAAGGTCGAAATTTGTCCAATACATGTATTCTAAAATGTGTTCTATAAAGAAATATGGCTCTTAAAAAGTATTTGGTAAAGGTGAAAAAAATTTCAATTAATTTTTGCAACATTATGAAAGGTCAAATGGACCAAAATTTTTGCCTTGATCTGTCTCCTTCATTTTGCCTGAATCACTATATTAAGGTTATCTTATTTAACTCCTTAAAAATGACTTGAAAAATATGACTTTTAATTAAAAATACTTAAAAAAAAAATCAAAGTCCAGTTAATAATTTTTTTAAAACTTGTACAGTTACTTAACTATGAAAGAGGGTGTCTTTTGCGGCCTAATATTAAAAATTAGGGCTAACATTCGATTGTTTCTTCATCCGGAGTAGAAACTGAAGTTAGACCTCTACAAAGTAATTTCAAAAATATAGTAGTTAATTTTAGAAATACCTTAGATAAATAATATTTATGAAACAAATTTTATGAATGCAGAAACAGATTCATTAAAGAAATTAATAAAAGTAATTTATAAATTTTTCTTTTTACCAATTTCTTTAATTTACCTTCGTTGGAAGTTATTAATATATAAATGCAACTTAGATTTCTCTGTTAAGGAATCTAAATCATTCTTTAATTTTAACTCAGAATTCTATAATTATACCAATGCTTCTTAAGGATGCAAATAAAAAAGTAATTACTTAACATTTCACATTTATACCAACATACTAACATTTATGAAGATCAAAACTTTTGTCGGAAAACAATATAGTCAATCATCGCATTCCAGATATAATTCTTAATTTATTTATCGAAATTTAAGTACTTTCATACAATAAGTATAAAATTAACAATCGTTTATTACTTGAAAATTTACTTTCTTGTTGTTTATCAAAATTGGTGTTGTGATTTTTAGCATTTTAAACACCACTGACAACTATTTGGCAGCTATTTAATCCGAGAGAGCGTCTCTTGTTTTTTCAGTAACGCCAACTAGGGCTAAGATTACCACTTAGCTACTTCATGCGTCGCATTCGCTTACCCAACATATTTTTACAGGAGGCATTTCGCAGATGGAACTTATAAGAACAACCATGCCCAAACCGGGACTCGAGCCCTGTACGCCCAGATTACGGGGAAGACGCGCTACGCCTAAGCCAGGATGTCGGCATTTATCAGAGCAAACTTTTGATTTTAAAATCATTGCAGAAACCACTTATAGTTCTTGTAATAAATTTTTTACAACAAAAACGCAGTAATGTTATTCGGCTTATGAGCACAAATATTTTTAATTCTTATTTCAAATCTATCGCTACCTTTTATAACAATTATGAAAATTGTAGTTATTTCTCGCAAAATTTGAAAATCCTTATTTTAACCGAGTATTTCCGAAGGTAAGCATGGTTGGTTGTGGCCCAATTTGAAAATTCTTACCATTATTACGATCCAGTATTATGACAGTGTTTTACACTTTTTTTAAAAATTCAGAAGGTAATATTTTATTTAAAGATAAAGATTTCTGAACTTTTCTAAAATAAAATTTTCACTTGCACAATACTCGAGACTTAGCTCTCTATCCCACAAATATGTAATCACTCTCCTGACCTACTTTCAAGAATTATAACGTAGCGTCTGTTCATGGAATTTTGATTAATTCTTCGCATTATCGTTTTCCGACCTTCGATCTCGATGCTCCCATTTTTTTCTTCTTTTGCCTCTCTCTCCCACCTTCCTTCCTTTCTCTTTTTTCTATTCCTTTTTAGCGTTCCCAAAGGGGTGCAGAAAGAAGAACACCCGATCCACCCAATGCCCACATGTTGCTGGTCCACCTTCAAGGTTGAACCACGCCCAACCAGAAAGGCCACCCGATAACAGGTGGAAAAAAGACTTTCCGGTGGCATCGATTTCGAAGCTGTAGAACTGATTTGTTTTCGTGGTTCGGTCAGAAGTTTTGGAATGCTTTCATATGAAAGTAATGAGTCGGTTTTCAGCTGATTTGCAATGTTATTTGTCTAATTGCTCATGTGCTTTCTTTGATGTTTCAAATTCTATTCAGTTAAATTATTTCGCCAGACTATAAGGTAATAAGAAGTTTCAAATGTACATAAAATTAAAAATTATTTTATTTTCTGGATCTAGCAATCTGAATCTAACATAACAAGTTAAAAGAATAATAGATATTCCGATATTTTGTAATTAAGTAGTTAGTTATACTTTAATTTATTCAATATTGATTTTAATAATTCAATAAAAACTTTTGTAGTCCTAATAATTAATATTTTATAGAATTCTTATTTTTTACTACTTTATTTATTCTGTAACTAGGTTTACAATACTTATCTATGATCCATTCCTCGCTCAACTTATTGGACATAAGCAGCTGGCATGTAAAATAGATACGATTGCCGCAATGCATATATTAAACAAAAATCTTTAAATAATACAAATGCCGGAAAAAAATTGAAAATCAAACGTTAAATTTTCATGTTATAATAATATCTAATTTCACTTACCAAAATCTCATCCTGACTACTGTTAATTTGATCAGAAATAGATAGCTCTTTTGACAATCGAATTATGAAAATAATCAAGTTTGTCATTAGAATTAGTGTTATGGAAACGTTTGTGATTGATGATTTTCTGCTGATAAATCTAGCAAGCACTGCAAAAGTATTTTATTTCTATAATATTAAAACGTCTCTCATCAGCTGTAGTAAAATTTTTATTTTTTATTTTGAATGATAAGCTGATATTCTCAGGGGTTAAAGTTCTTTTTGTTTCTTTTATGTTTATTCATTTTTTTTTTTTTTTCATTTCGAATAGTTTACTTTCTGAACTCTAAAGGAAAAAAAAAAGCCAAACGCAAATGATTACTTATTTTACTCTGAATTTATTTACCTAGCAAAAACCGTTGGCAGTCAAGGTCTTTTTCATTTTATTATGTCTGGATAAAGATGCCGTATGTTTCAGATTCCCCGTCAGAGATTTTTTTATATCTTTTTTCGAAACTAACATTCTCCCTTAACATCTGACAAATGGGAGTTTTTCCACTACATGAATCATTTTAGAAATGCAGATTTGAATTTAGATATTTTTTGAGAGCGACAGGCGCTGGTATATGTTTTTTTCCGAGAGTATTCGTAAAAACGTAAAGCATCCAAACAAAATGATCGGAAATATTTCATGAATAGCTTTATCAAAATTTTAAAAAGTACTCTCAATGAAATATATCCTATTTTTTTTTTTCTTTTGGGCTTGCGAATATGAAATATAAGGTATAAAACAAATATATTAACTTTAAACATCTTTCTTTTTCTCTAGAGTTAAAACTTAAAATTTAGTGTTGGCATTCTGATTCTAAAATTATTGTCTTCTAAAATTTAAGGTTGGTCATCTGATCACATTCCTTATATAATACATAATATTAATTTTAACTGCAGTAAAAATCAACAAGACGTTACTATTATTTGAATTTCGTCTGTTTTTCTAGATTGGAAAAACGTTCGGATAGGACCCAATTTTACAGCTAGGTTAATAGTTCATACCAGAAAAAGACCTAAATAAATCAAATTTAAAAAAATTAATTTGCGATCCATATAAAGTGATTTACTTATGCATGTAAACGCATACACCAAATTATATCAGATAGCCCGATTTTATATCGGACAGAAAAAGTGTATTAAATAGGAATTAAAATATTTCTGAGTACAATATTTCATTTTATCATTAAATATTTTGTATTAAAAAAGAAGTATTGCACCAATTTTTAAGCTGTCTGGTTTTCAATTTTTTGTACATAGAAGAGAATCTTCTAAACTTCATGATAAATGAATTATTTAAATGAAAAGATGATAAAATAATAATGAAATATTTTATTTATGCTTCCTTAAATTTCCTTGTTCCCCTCGATTTTTAAATTCATAATTACATATTTTATCGTTTTCGATTTTTTAAAAATTCGTCTTACACTAGTTAGCCTATCCATAGACCACCCACAGTTTCCTTGTCATTCTGGAAATTCTTCATTTCCTTGAACGCGGTCAGTGCTGGAGTTTCTCAAAATGAAACGCAAAATTCTTTTTGTCTAATTGATTTGTCTAATTTTTCTGAAGTGTAAACAAAGACATTTCGAAACTAATTAGAAAAAGTCCGGAACCATAAGTTCAAAACGGAACTACCACATAAATCTACCATTTTGATAATAGCAGCAAGAATTAATTCCTTATTGACTTTATTGATATTTTTTAAAAATATCAATAAAGTGGATCTGAATTGCCGTCATCCAATAATATAGATTTTTCTATGCGACGTACAAGGTAGGAAAAAGAAGCGAGTTTTTTTTAAAAAAGTTTTTTACTTATTTATATAATTCACTTTATTTATTTAAATAAATATAATGATAATTTGTTATATTTTATTCAAAATTCTCATAACTGAGCCATACCTTCATAAGTCTTTATATTTCTAGAATCAAATATTTTTAAACATGAATAAATTTTCCAATTACTTGATATTAACTTGGACTTTCGGAATAAAATAACTTTAATATTTTATTTTACAACGTAAGATGTATTTATTTTAATTTCCTTTTGGTATTTTTTTCTTCCGACACGTCTTTGGCCTTAATTTTTGTTGAAAAATTAGTTTAGTTTAGTTATATTTACGTCCCGTTTTGAAAATCACAGATTAGCTCTGTCGCTGTAGCCACCACGCCGCAAATACTATTTGTTGAAAGAAGTGAAGAAATGTTCGTGAGGAATGGTGACAAATCTTGAGAGAAAACCTCTATTCAGATGAAACACGAAATGTTAGAGACTCAGACAGGCAATAATCAAATCGATTCACCAATTTCAAATTGAATAGAGTTTTTATTTTACACGTAGTTTGCATTTGGGCCTTTCAAAAAGTTGTTCTAAAGGGGAAGTTTGCGTGTTGACATTCTGATTAGATTTAATAACTGATCATTACTTTTGAGTGATGTAGGATACTAAATAATTAAGGAAAAAATGTGAACTGAAAGAAGAAGAAGTAGCAGTTTTTAAAGTGCAGTTTTTAAAAGCAGCAAAATTTAAATATCAAAGCATTATGGGAATGAGCGGTAAAAATCTGCGTAAAACGATTTTGAAGTAAATAAGATTTTGAAAAATATTTTTTGAAATCATGATAAATTTATGTCTATAATAATTCGCATGTACGTAAATAGAGTGTAGGAATACCCAGATCGTAAGTTATTCTTGTTTTAAAACAAGAATGAAAAGAAATGAAAATTATCATAGGAATGATTAAGTGAGAGGAATACAAAAGGGTTTTATCAGGATAAATAAATGAAAATTCAAATTTTAACTTAATTAATAAAATTAAACTTTAACCATTAAATATATGATTAGGTGAACTTAAAATTTGGCTTTCAAAATCATTTTACAACAAAATATTCTCAAAATCTTTAAAATTTTAAAAACATTCTAGATTATCTTTTGAAAAGTACTGCAATATAATTCTAAATTAGAGGAAACATTCTATTCCCTTTATAATTCGCAATTGAATAAATTATTTGAAATGAAATTTGGAGAAACTTAAGTATTCATTATGGATTTTCAAAAACCACGCCGAGATAAAGCAACTATTCATATTTTATTATAAATAATAAAAGACTCAAAATTCTACCAGCATGCTTGAGAGAATGAAGATAAAGACGGAGAAGAAAAATAATACAAATGGGTGACACAATTTCAAAATACATCACCGTTACTGAGCTGTTTAAATGTTTACAATATTTCAATTTGTTTCTTCAAAAATAAACAGTGTTTCAGTTTTGTATTTGAAGTAAAGCATTGGAATGTGATGTTTTTATGGCATCACAAAAAAAATCGATTGCCATCAGGAATCAGCTACCATTTAATGAGTTTTGAATTCATTTTTGAGATCAGTACACCATCATGGAACGTATACTATTATTCAAAAAATCAAACCAATTTCGATTTATTCCACTGCAGCAGATCGTGCAATAACAAATTCCAAAAAAATTGGGCACTGGGAATTTTCTGTCGCTTTTTCGAAACAAATATATATTTGCTTTGAATTTGGTTCATTACTACATTAAAGTTAGATCAAATTTCATCGCCTACTTTACTACTGCATGTGCTTTAATTCTTAAAGATTGATATAACTGTGCCTAAAAATGAGCATTTTATCTTAAATTTATGCAAAAATATATCAAACATTCTGCCCTTTTTCACAGAGTTTATGTTGCACAAATGATATGTATTCTTCTGGCCAGCGCACTGGCTTAGGAGTAGCGCGTTTTCCCGTAATCTGAGTGTCCCGAGCTCGAGTCCTTGTTCGGGCATGGCTGTTCTCCTGTGTGTTCAATCTGTGAGGCGTGTAAATGAGCCCCCCCTCCCGTGAAAAGGGGTTGTGCAAGCGAGTGTGTGTGTCTCCGTTTGAACTATAAGTCAGACTTCTGCCTTCGGATGCTCAGAGGTCTTTATCCTAAGAAGCTGCTGCGACCCCTTTCCGTGGAAACACGGGCAAGACATTATCATCACCATTCTTCTTCTAAAAACAAATTTTATTCTTTTCCCTTGAACATATACTAGTTTTTACGTACGTAAAAATTTCTGAAAGAGAGGAATTTAAACTTGTGCAATTGATAATAGTCCAGTCCATTGGTAACAGCTAATGAAATTTCGTACATTAATTAATTTTTTCTTTTGTTGTTTGTTTCATTTTCTCAAGATTAATTTTATAATTGAAGTTAATCATGAACATTCATCTTAATGATATTTAAGATTATTTATATTTTCGTCCCAGTCTCTAAGTCCCCACACAGAATTTAGATTGAACTGGACATTGCTCCCTACTCAGTTTCAGATGACGTGTTCTGGTAAGCCCGAGGAATGCATTCGGAACAAATTGGTAGGCCACTTTCCAAGTCGAATCCACATCGTCCATCACATATGACTGATTGAACTGGTATGGCAGCGACAGAAGTGAAGGCATCAAAATTGATTAGCAAACTTTCCCAGATTGTCAATATATGGAGCTGAAATGTGGCTTTACTCATTTGAATGTACGCAATAACGAAGCTGAATTTGCTGAAGTGATAAAGTACGGTTTATGAAAAGATAAGAGGGCAAATTATTTTGTAATAATATGTAAGTCATATGGTTCAAGTAGTTGCATATGAGAGGGTAGATGAATACAAGATATTGTGATTGATCCCTAGAAAATATAATTTTACTTTCGTTGTCATCTGGCATTTTCAATTTAGAATGAATATACTCGGTATTCTCTCTTTTTCTCTCACACATATAAACACAAATACACGCATACACACATATATTACGTAGAAATTTTTTTCGGTATTAAGTCGTATATAAAATTAGAAACAACTAAAGAGGATAATGAGAAACAATAAAATATATTTCACAAGAAAGTAAACATAAATAAGCTAAGTGCCTACTTAAGTGCTGAACTCGTCACCTCTTTTTCATAATTTCAGAACGATGGCAGTTATAGTCATGAAATTAGGGTCTAAATATAATGGCTTTTATTAACTATATGGTAAAATTACTTGAAATTTAATTTAGCAATGAAATTCTGTGTTAGTAGTTTTAATATAGGATAAATTACAAAATGCAATGCATGTATATCATTAGATCCTTTAGAGTCTTTTAAATATTTATTTTAAATACACCAATTCGTATCAAAACTCGAATTGGAAAGCTGTAAAATGTGAAGCAAAAATTTGAAATATAAGTTGTTGCTGTTAAGTAATAAACTGTACCATTACTGAAAATAGTTTAAGAATTTTTTCTGGAATTATTTTGTTCTTCTGAAAATCCCATTTATGAATGAAAATCGACCCGTAGTCGTTAAAGACCTTCTATGCTGAATAATTAATAGCGGAAGTTCTATGTTGGAGTCGTATAGTAATATGACTGAGTTTGGATGTGATAGAGCATACTTTTATATTTTATATATCGTTTTCTTTCTCATATCATTCTATTCTTTAAATGTTGCATATAAATTTTTTATTTACATATAATCACACTAGACATTATTGTTATTAAAGTTTTTACACAATCTTTCACATTTTCAACAACTCAACTTCACTTTGAGAGATATAAAATTTAAGATCTCAAGGTTTCATAGAAACCTTGTAAAGCTAGATATCTGATTCGCATTACGTCAATTACTTCATTAACTTCTAACATTAATATAGATTCATTTCGATGCTTTGATTGAAAAAATATAACTTGGGTCCTTTGACTTCGAAGTTCTTTTGTTTAATAAATCATTAATATGTATGATATGACTCACAGAAGGCACATTACACTAAATATAAAATAGTCTTATCCCAAAAGTGCAGTTTTAATTACAATAATCATTAATCAGGAATTGTAATTAAGACATTTTCCCCGCATTGACTAATGCCATTCATTCGTGAGGGTTTTATAAGAGCACTTTCGCCCATGAGATGCTTAATTCCTGTCAATGTAAGTAATTAATAAAGATAGGAAAAAACTTTATAAATAATGCTATTTTTGTACCGTCAATCACCAAGAAGTGCCCTTGGCGAAATATTTCAGGAAGATGGCTTCTACTGTACTAAACAGATACCCGTTTTTTTTTTCTCCGATCTTGTGCTGTAAATATTAATTAAGTAATTAAAAATTCTGCAATCGATCAGATAACATAAACCCATTGTTCAAAAAGGTCATGCTTAAAAATGAGTGGCATTCAAAGATCAGATTCGATTTTCTTCTGAATTTTGATAGCTGACCAAAGTTTGTAAATACGGAGTTGGTTTTGAGCAGAACGAGGAAATGAATGAGGAAGGAAAGATAAACAAGTCGACATCAAAGTAATATAGATGTTTGTATTAGAAAATAAACAAATAGATAAAATAGTACTCAAAGAAAGCGATAAAATACCTGCATAAGAGGAATAAGGAAATAGCGTTTGTTGATACACTAGATTAGGAAACGCGTAATATGACGCACATATATATCAAAAATAAATGAAACAGAAATAAATTAACAACCACTGGAAAACTTCAAAACACAAATAATTTTTTAGCCTAGACTAAATTTTAATTTAAAAAAATTATCACTTTTAGAGATTGGTATGAATATTAAGCGATTCGTTATATAAAACTCATTATATTACTGATTTTGAATACTTTAATATTGATGCAATTTTGTAAATATAAAGTTTTATAGAAAAAAAATTATTTGGAAATTACATCATGATTTATCCTTACAAAACATTTTGCATATTTCAAATGCTAATGAATTTTTACTTGTTATATAGATTTTAGACCAACTAAAGCAATAAATATGCTTGAATTTACAATTTTAAAGTAATATAAATGAGCTTCAAAATCTTCACTAAAAATGAAAGCAAAAGTACTAATTCATGTTAAGTGAAGAGAAAAAGTGCTAATTTATGCAAACTTCATAAGAAGTGCTAATTGATCTAAGTTATGTATCTCAATAGCACAGCCTCAATTCAATTTTAAATCTTATCTAATCTATCATTAAGAAAACAAACGTATATTACAACACTCTATTCGACAATGGCTATTAATCAATATGCTTAGTTATAATTTATCCATAATTTATGTACAAGCATATGCATGTGCTTATATTACTAAAGATACTTTGTAACTTTTTTAATAAAGGCTTTATATGTGATTTTCAGTTTCATTAATCATGATGCAGCATTTACTCTTAAAGTTGCTATTTGAAATCAATATATGTTATATTGCACCTTAAATAATATTACTTCACTTTTACAATTTTTATAGGGACCAGAGGAACAGTGATGTTAGTAACAGGTAAACGTAATTCGAGAGTAACCATTTACAAATGTGAAAATGCTCAAAATGGGAAAAAGATATATGTTCAATCAATGCGCATTATTATGGAGTATTTGTTCTTATTATAGTTCTCTAATAAATATTCATTGTAAACTAATTGTAGATACCACATTACCTTTGTATTTCTGATAATGCATTAACTAGAATAAGAGTATTTAAATATAGCGACATATCCCCTTTTATAGGGAATTAGCTGGATACAATAAATGTTTCTTCTGCATGAGATATTTAATGTGAAATAACTATTATAACTATTAATAATGAAAAAGAATGTGTGTGTATGTGTATCATGACGTTCCACAGGTCGAACTACATGACTTAGAGTTATCGATTAGGCTCAAATATATTTTGTAAGATGGGAGTGAAAAATTATTTTTTTTTAATTTTAATTTTTAAAATTAAATTCGGTATTCGGATTTTTTTCAAGATTAAAAAATATAAAACTATCTATTATATTTAAATATAATTTATCTATTACATAAAATTATCTATTATATTTATATATAATCTAATATATAAAATTATCAATTATATTTATAAATAATTTATCTATTATATAAAATTATCAATTATATTTATATATCATTTATTTATTATCTAATTTTGTCTGAAGTTTGATATTAAATTAATTTTTTAACATAATTTTTCAGTAAAATGTTTAATTTTGTTGCGGTGAGATTCAAATAGTTTTTATTGGTCATGAAACATTTAATAGCGTAATTTAAATTGTCACGAATATAGGAAAAAAGATAGTTTTTAATATTTGAGGGAATAAAAAAGTGAAAAGATAAAAAGTTGATTTCTCTCTATCTTTAATTATAAGATATTGATTTCTCCATCACCCTCATTATTTGAGCTATATGATACACCTTCAAGCATATACGAGATTTTCACCCTCTTTATAATTACGTTAAGTCATATCATAAAAATGTCTATGATAGATAATATTCCTATAAGGAAACATCATGGCATAATCAGCATGGAAAAACATATATTTATGGAATTTTCATGAATAAAAGGATGTAAAAAAATTAACAGCATATTCCTACAGATGATCAGAAATTTATAGAATTTGAAAACAGCGCCTTTATTCAAACGGAATGCTTAAAAAATGTTAAACTCTTTTGCACCGAACCAAAATGCTATTTTTAGCTGTACTAAAAATAGCAAATAGAAATTGCACACCCCAGTTATAATATAATAAGATATACTCACTAGCCCTTGGAAATGATTGGTTATGCAATAGAAAGAAAATTTTCCAATCCGAAATAAATTACGGACTACGGCATTTGACTCCTAAGGGCAAATTTTCTTGATGGAAATAATTTTACCCGTCTTATCGTAATCTCAGTTTTTTCTAAAAATATTTCATCTCTAATTTCATGTTTCCGCTCATTTTAAAGAAATTTATGGTTTTTTTAAAACGACTCCTAAAGCATTCCTTGTCCTATTGAAGAAATACTATATTCAAATGAATTTATGTGCATTGAAAAATGGTTTAAAAATAATCCATGATTGTGAAATGACACACGGATCCAAACGTAATGATAAAACCAATGCAAATAATACTTTATAAAAATTTATTCATTTATTTATGAATATTGAACTCCTTAAACTATAATACATCTGTATGTATATAATAAATTAAAAATTTAAAAATGAAATTGGTTTTTCCCTTTCCAGTGATTTAAATGAAATCTTACTATCGTACACCAGAACATTTTATATTCTTTTATTACATTCCGATTAAAGTCAATTTTAAAATTATTGCACTCACTTTGGTTGGAATTCGAAATCAATCCAGCTTATATTATTATTTCTCAATAGCAGCTTGAGAATTTAAATATCCAAACCAATCATCTGCTAATGGAATTTCAGATATTCTTATAACGCGGAAATGATTTAAAACTAGACAATAGAATTTGTCTTTGATTTGACATTGCTTAGTTGACAAACTGGACTTCATTTCGTTTTATTTTTCTCGAAGTAATATGTATGATCAATATTTTATAAGAAAATAACCCTCCTTATAGTCTAAAACTCTGCAGGTGTGGCTAATACTCTGATATCAGAATTCAAAATGAGGCCATTTATTTTTAAAATCAATTTTCTATTTGGACTGCCGTTATTGAAAAAGAAAGAACTTACATGCATACGTTTCCAATTACTTGTTTCTTAATTTATTCCTTCGAAATTCTGTTCTTCATCAGATAAGAATAATTTGGAAAGAATATTTTTTTCCATTTCTTGCGATCAAAGAATTTTGTAAACATATTTTGGAAGAATTCTTTTTTTGATAGCAAATAAAATGTCTTCTTAGAATTGTTTGTACATTTGTTTATTATTAAATTTTCAAAAGAATTTTATCGTTTGCCTTTTTATTCTTACATTGCTTTCTTTCTTTTTTCTTTGAAACCTGCTTTTACCGATCATACATTTTTTATGTTTTGAATAATTTTTATTTAAGTGACAAATGACGTCATTTCAAAAAGAGATGGTTATTTTTTTGTTGTTGTTCATGTAGTTCTGCAAGTTCTAACTAGTAAAAAACATTAACGTTTGCAGCAAATATTTTATAAAATTATTTGAATAAAATTTGAGAAAAATTATTAATATTATTACAAAATTTATAAATCGTTAATCGCCATCACCCCAACTTAAAAGTGAACTGGGATTCAATATTTTGTATCTTGCATATATTAATCTATTTAAGATTTAATATTTGCATTGCATTTTACCAAACGATTGAAAAATTGTCCCACAAGAAGAGAATTTCAGTCGAAAACAATTTACAAAGGAATGATACAAATTAAAAACTTATCATGCAAACGCAAATAAAAATTAAATAAAAGAATACGAAGGAAAAGAAATAAAGGAATTCTAAGGCAAAGATATAAAGGAATACTAAGTAAGATAACTGTTTTTAAGTAAAAGGAGTGATTTTTGAGATAAAATATTTATAATTTTCCATTCTTTTAAATTAGAAATTTTCGACTTTCCTTTTGCATTCTTTAAATTATCTTTCAAAAGACATTTATAAACATTGCAGAGATATATAAAAATATATGTATTTATGTCACAGCAAAAACACCGTGGAAAAAAATGAATTTCATATTGAATTTAATGGAGAAACATAAATGAAAGAAATTGCTAAATCTAATCGCTGCCAAACAGACGAAACGAACAAGAAGTTGAGTGCGAGAAAAAATTTAGCATTAAATTATTTCAAGTAAACAAAAAGATTACATATTTCTATAAAGATTTATTCATGTAAATTAATGTAAACAAGATGCCAGTAATAATATTGGCTGTTGACCAATTAATTTCTGCACTATTGCTTTAAATCTTTGAATATTTTTTAATCAATTCGACAGGCCAATGATTAAATACAATTTTTAACTGTAACATTTTAAAGCAATTATTCCAAAATTTTGCTAATCGCAGGTTTCAAAAGAAACAGAGGAAAACAAGAAAGGTCGGTTAATTTTAAACACCTTATCTGTTGAACCACTTTTAAAAAACATACCCTAAAGGATGCGTTTTATTGAGAAACGAGTATAAATTACTTTTGCTCTGAAACAGGTTTCTCCTGCTCGTACCATGTGTGAAGTTTCCGTATAAAATTTCTGAGTAATCATGGCCATTAATAAACCATTAAGAACTTGATTTAAAAAAGAGATTAAAGGAAGAAAAAGAGGGAGGGGATCACCCCCTCCATTTCTCTACTACCTCTCTCTTTAGATACCGGAGACACCCCATCAGATATTAAATACGATAAAATCTTAAAAAACGACACCATCCTTGCAAGGATTGTCACATTGTCGTTTGGCGAATTAACGTCTCTACTTCAACGCCTCCCCTCGTCGATTTGGTATCTGGAGTCGTTAAGGGGCAGAGAGACCAAACGACAGCTGCGCAAACGATTTCTTTATTCTATCGTTCCCTACACCCCGGTGCTTCTCATTTTTCTCGGAAATTACAATGGAACAAGAAGAGATTTATTGTACAGAACAAGTAGTAAAATAATGTCTCACAGTCAATTTTTCAAAAAATCCATTCAATTTCTCTTCAGTATCTTAGAGGTAATTTTATTATCGAATAATACTGTATTATCTGCTAGGATAGGAAAAGGGAGTAACTTTTATCTTTTGGAAACTCGATGTTAACATACAAACGGATTATAATGTTCGAAACTTTACAAGGAGATGAGATGTAATATGCAGCGGTAGAGTTAGGTGGCTAAATGTGTTGCCCTAAAGAAACATTTTAAATGCAAACTAAATAAATAAACAATTAAATAACGAATAAATAAAATAAAATAAATTATTTCAGTATTTTTTTAAAAAAAGTAGTCGACAAAATTGTAATTGGACTTTATAATAGATTCAAAAGTGATTACAAATCGGGGCTTTAACTTTCTTGGTTTGCATCATCTTTTAAAGTGAAACAAATATTCACATGATTTCGATTTGGGCTGAAATGCTATCGCAATTTCAAAATTGATAAAGAAATAGGGGGAAAAAAATAACACGTAGACTAATCAAGGTACAGTAATTTGATTTATAAAAGTTTTTTTGGGGAGGGGGAATTCGTGAAATATTTTAAGTCAAGACGTTTATTAATTCTAATTTCATCAAGTTAATTTAAGAATTTGAAATAAGTAGAATTATGCCTATAATTCTTTGCTTCCCAAATATTATTCTATACAGATCAATATCTCAATATTCGGTGCACTTTGGTTAACAGATATAGTGTAGAAATTTATTTAATTTTAAGCAAATCCAATAAGAAATCGAACATCTATCGGCCGTCTTTCAGAAAAATTTAATTGTAACTCAAAAATGAAATGACTTAAATATATCAAACTTCTGAGAGCAACAGCATTTGTAGTTCTGTGTTAAATTTTGGTTTCAATCGGTTTTGAAAAAACTCCGTCAAGTACACAAACTCCTTTTCTAAGTTTGCATGCGAGACATTTTTAGGAGACCACTCGCGTTTTTTCCTCAATATGGTAGAATTCATTTCGCTTTCGTACTTTTCATTTCTACGCAAAAATCTTACCTCAACTTGTTTCTCAAAATTATCTGTATAACTGTATAAATGTTTGCCAACTGCCAATTATGTGGAATTAAAGATGTTGAACAAATGGGTATTAGCAGAGTAAATCAATCTTCACAGATTAATCTTTTTCACAAGGAATTTATTAAGGAAACAGGTAGTTTGTAAAATGGATTACACAATCAATTATATCAGTCACTAGCATGGATATTATAACATTCATTTTCATTTCGATACAAAATGGCATGGATGCAATAAAATTTGAAGTCAATTGAAGTATCAAGTTTTATATGGAATCGCTAATTAGCTCATAGATCATTTTTATTTTCTTTTATCTTTGTTTTGCATACTTTAAAAATTTACGTTGGATGACTTTTTTATGTTACTGCGGTTTATTTAAAGTAAAATACAATAATACTAATAATATTCATTAAGTTTTAAACAAATTGCATATTTTTTGGAGCCTTTCATTAAAATATTTAACAGTTAAAGATTTCGGAGCATTTTTAAAATATCGATTTTAATGTTAAGAAAAAACAATGTTATTCTCTTTTTTTGTATTTTGATTTTGTTTTTTAATAATATGGATAGGATGCGCACTTTTAGACATATGAACAACAGTCAGATTTGATTTTCAAGCTGATAGAACAGCAATATTCTGGCTATATATATATATATATATATATATATATATATATATATCCAGTTCATTGAATATTTAAAATGTTACATTCACATTCAGTTTAAAAGACATTCAAACGGATATATCCAGTCGAGTTAGAATGTTGAAAATATATCTAAATGTAAGTTGAAAGATCTAAAATTTTGGTTATCGTTCATTTAAATTTTACCTCTTTTTGAGTTATCGTACAGATTGTAATATATTTAAGATAAGAAATAAATATAAAGTAAATTCAACTATAACAATTTTAAAGTAAATAGTTAACTACATTCTATATGCAAGATTAATAGTTGCATATGAAAGCTTCGGTTCATCATATGGGTTAATTCTAGAATATCTCACAGCAGAGTGACCCCTAGACATATAGATCTCTGATGAGAATCTATCCGAGGCACTGAATATAGAGTCCACCAAATATTCAGAGCAATCTCAAAATTTCCATACATGAAGCCAGTGCATTACAAATCTTATCTAATTCATTGTCCACATTGACTATTTGGAAAAGCAAATAATATGATTTTGTTCTTCTTTACAGGTGTGTGTGAATCTGCGGAAAGAATACGTCTCACCGACAAAATTTCACGAATATTTTTTTAAAATTATTTTATAAAGAAGAGTTCTACGAGGAGGTATTGTAGTCATAAATAAAGTTTGCTTCTTTATAAGATTCGAACTCGAGATTTTGATGAGTCTGACCACCTTATATCTGCAGAAAACTTTTTTTATACTTACACCTGTTTGTTTGTTCCTCAAACCGATAACCGAAAATGGCTAAACTTAAGACAGATTAAATTTGATATTTGGTCCTTTCACACGTTATAGATTTATATGAAGTATGTTTGCTTGTCTGTCTATCCAAGTGTGACAAGCACGATAATTTCAAAACATCGATACATAATCTATAAAATTTGGTATACATTTTTATATCTAAATCGTAGATACATATCAGTTTTGATTCATCAATGGAATCAAATATGTATATATGGATCATCATCTGAAGATCTATACATTCGAGTGTATACAAACGCAATAAACTCAAAAATGTAACGGTTCAAATAAATGAAACTTCTTACATGATCTTGTTACTAAAATTGTAATTATATATCATTTTAAGTATAAATCAGTGCACAAAAAAGACAAGCCAAATACACAATCGATTTTATTTATTATACTATGAAACACAAAGCAAAAATGTCCGATACGAAGTTCACAATTTTTACGCCAAGAAGAGGAGGATTACATCTTAATTAAGGAGAACACTAGAAAATTTCGGGAAGACTGTTGCTAGCGGTCGAAAAAAAAAAAAAGCTATTAACAAAACTGAAAGGCTGCAAAATAATCGATTTTTTCCCCACCCTCTTCTTTGGCGATGTGCTAGGTTTTAGAAGCTTATAAAAGGAGGCGTAAATTGCGCTGTCAAAATACGCGGAAAAGGCCGGCATAAATCAGAGTTACTGCTTTTTACAGAGGATGATCCTTTTTATAGGGTATTGAATAACACTGTGCTTTTGTTATGGCTCTATAAGCCTGGCCCAGACATCACTTTTATATTAGCAATCTCCCCCCTTTATATCGAAAGGTTTTGCTTCTCTATCATCGAAGGGGTATTCAAAGGACAGCAAAATTACTGGAGCATTTTGTCGAAATCGATAGAAATTTTCGAGTAACCCTATTCCCGTAAAAGTGCGAAAATTGTTGCTTAAAGTAGAGATATAAATTCGTGATTTTTGATGTCACCATTTTGTTTATGAGAGGGATTTTCGGGAAAATAAATGAAGCAGCACTATAAAATGGTATTGAGTAGATGGTCCGACACCACTATTACTTTACTATTTGAAATTGATATAAATATATCTATCTACATTGCAGACTGTACTTTAATAGGACGGAAAACTGCTCTAAACTTTATTTTGATAAAAGTAATAAAAGAGTGAAAGATGTGATACAGGTTTGGTTCTAGTTGTTACTCCTGCTGTATATTCATGTCACATTTTAGCTTGGTATGTTACTAAGTATATATAGTTGAATATAAATATTTTTAAAATTATATAAATATATATATATATATATATATTTTTATAGTATAAAAATATTTATTTTATTATTTTAAAGCACAAAAATACGAATCTCATATAATAAATATCTTGCATAATGAATAAGTATCAAAAATAATTTTATTCTTAGCAATACTATTTTACTTTAAAATGAGAATACCATATACGCCAAACATCTTTTCCATACCAGAAGTTTATAAACTGCATCAAACGATTTTAAAAATCGCTCTAAGCTTATTTTTTTTTCAGAAAGGAATTTAAAGAATAATAATAAAAAAAAATTTGAATATTTTAAGTGGAAACTTGAAAGTAGAAGAATAAAAGGATTGAATACAACAAAACAGAAGAATAAAGATGGGGTCACAAGAGGCTAATCCAAGGGCTAATAGTAGGCGTGATCTATTGCGCGCAATAGAAGATCACGCCTACTTCCGGAATATCACGTGATCCAAACGGGACAATGGCAAATTATTGTCCCGTCGGAACAAACATTGTCCATTGCCCTAACATCGTTGTCTTTGTCTCAACTGTTCATAGCAAGACAATGCCGAGACAACAGTAGAAAGGCAGCGTTTGCGCGTAATAGTTAGCCTCGTGTGAACCTACCTTAACTGCATTGAAATGTATTTTAATAGAAAAATATTTTTTAATTAATAAGATTAGTTGTTGAAATAAATGACACAAAAACATTTCTTTAAACTTTGTTGTATTTTTGAACACAATCAATTTAGTAAATTGGATTATATGGTGTGCTAACTATTTTTGAATTTCGTTTTAATTTATAAATTCATTTCGTTATATAGATACTGAACCTGTTGATGTTTTACATCATTATAGATATTATATAGAAAAAGAATGGGAAGATCCTTTAATTAGGACATCTTATATTTTATATAATGTATATAAATTAGGAAATCATATATCCAAAACTGTATTTTGAAAATCAATATTCCTATGTTTTAATCTGTCAATTTTAGAAAAGGTCAACAGATGTGGATGTCTTTTTTTTCTCAGTAACTGAATAAAAAACATCCAAGGACATAATCTGTTTACTTACAGTTATCACAGCTGCATCTTGTTTACGAGATCTTTATAACATAGTTTTTTTTTGCATAGTATTATTTATTTCATGACTGGAATCTTAAATGTTTAGAAATCCCGAAAATGATCAAATGTATATATATTGCAATCATTAATAATTGTGCACTGTTATGAATGAAAGAATTAAATTTGAATTTTAATGTAAAAACGATTTAAAATCTCCGAATAACAGTTTGGATTGAAATTTAAAAACAGACGAATATGAGAAACATATTCAACAGAAGGAAATGAATGATATAACAATATTGTTGTTGTTGCTTATTCTCATTACTTCTGATAAATGTTTGATCAGCTCCATACGTACAAGAAATCTATAATAATAAGGGCTCTGGTTGTTAACTTTTCTTAGAAAGTTCGTTGCAACCCTGAAAAAGCAATATCGAAACAGACGGAACATAACATATTGAATAACAATTAATCAAAATATTTTCATTTGAGCTCATTACAAATGTTAACCTTCTGATTGCGAAATTCGTTAAAATCGTTATTTAGGTGCAAATAAATTCATAAAAAATAATTCAATAATTTGTTTGCAAATAAATTCAAATATTTTTCAATTAAAGTGAACTGATATTATATGTTACACAAAAATCATACAATCAATAAATCAAATCAATATCATACATAAAAATCATA
>JAPMOQ010052972.1:1300323-1379343 GCA_026543055.1 Argiope trifasciata | reverse complement strand
ACGAGAAATATATAAGTAATATCTTTTTTCTTAAGAATTATTATTTTTAAAAATATATAATTAGTAAATTTAAATTTAATTGAATCACTTTAATCATTATTTTTAATTTTAATTTATCTATTAGAAATTTAAAAATATATACTGATGATGTATATAATTCATAGATTAAGTTAATTTTGCGATTTTAAAAATAATAATTCCTAAGAAAAAAGATATTCCTTATATATTTCTCGTTTAGTTTATAAAATTGGTTTTAACTATTAACTTAAAAATTGTCTTAACATTTTTCCGTATCTTAGGAGAAAGGCAATAGTTTAGTATTTTATTTGTGAATATCACATTTATAAGAGAAGGATTTGTCATAAATAATTTATATTGTTGAATGAAATGAATATAGTTTTACATTTACGATTTCTTGATGGATTTTTTTACATTTCATATTTTCAACTCCAGATTTTATTTTAAAAAATTCATTTCTAGAAGAGAAATGCTTTTGTATATCATGACAAAAGCTGTTTAAAATTTTTAGCTGGTTTAAATGTTAGCTATTTTAATTTTTTAATACAAATGCTGCTGTTATTTTTGGTAGAGACCCGTCAAAGGGAAAAATGAGAAAATGATAATATTTAGAGAATTTATCTTAAAGATCAATACTATTTATGCATTTATTCTCAATAATATCTGGAGTATAAAACAACTTATAAGAAAAGAAATATGTTAACGAATATATGCGGATATTGAACACTGATACATGGCATTATTGTATTTTGCCGGGAAAAAAGTCTTTTAGCTTTATTATTGTTTACAAGGTATTTGCCTGGCAATCTCGAACAACATAAAAGTTTTTCTTGATATTATGAAAAAGGTGGAAAATTGCTAAAATCTATCCCAAACTAATAAAAGCGGCAATTTTCTGCTAAATTTTTATATAGAAACCCAAATTAAGAGTAGAAATATTAAAATAAATATCTATATTGACTATCTGTACCGACATGTTCGTTTGAAGGATAATTCATAAATGACTATAATAAATTATCTTTTTTAATGAGCATAAAAATCGAAATGACAATAGATTGATATAGCAACAGCTCACAAATATCAAATTGCTTATGAAGATTCTCTTTTGCAGTTCTTGGTACCTCTTTTCTTGGCCTCCGTTGCCATGGCTGCCGATATGGGCTTAAACATCGCCGGTGGAGCTTACAACTTTGGATACAACACCGGAGATGCCGGCGGCCATAGCAGAGTAGAATCTGGCAATGGTAATACTGTATCTGGCAGCTACAGCTACGTTGATGCCAATGGAGATAGACGAACTGTCCAATACTCAGCTGGACCCGGAGGATACCAGGCTAGTGGTGATGTTGGAGTGGACAGGCGAACAGCTGCCGCAGCTGCTGCTCTTGCTGCCATGGCACCCAAGGCTCCCGCCCCCGTTGCACCTGCACCAGCTGCTCCTTGGTACAACCCCATCCCAGCTCCAGTGGCAGCTCCCATTGCCCCAGCCTTCCTTGGACACCCTGGTGGCTACATGGCCAAATGGTAAAAAAGAAATATGACAGAACTACGAAGAACTTAAAACTATTGGAAAGATGGAACACCTGTTTTGAAATTTTTGTACTGATGCTTGGTTTTGGAGCTTATGCCTAAGGAAATCAGGGGAGCAAGAACTATGTAAATAAATGGTACAGCGCAATAAATGTTGCAATGGATGAATATTGTTTCTTTTATTTTGTATGAAGATATTTTTCTTAAATGTATGTCCCTTTGCTCCAGACATTACAGCAAGATAATATTACAGATATTATAGTATGATAATATTATAGGCTTGATTCATTTATCAAGAGTTCAATTTTGATTAAATCTTGGTTCGAATGTTTTTTATATCAGATATGTCGGAATGCCAATCTAAACGCGTAATGTTGTTAATAAAGACGAATATTAAGGCTCTATTGATCTTAATTGAATTGATTGATCTTAAGAAAGCAATTTGCTAATAAAATAGCTTAAACAATAGCAAAAGTTCGTGGTTGAAATATTTAATGTAATAACAAATTTTCCTTAAATTTCCTTAGAACAATACAAGGCATTGTTACATTTTCATTATTTAAAATCAATTCTCAAATATTTGTTTATCACTGTATTAAATTTCTTGTCATTGGAAAACTAAACTTTTGAATTTCTAGAGGAACGATACTTTTAAACTTCCTTATGTGGTAGATGAAAATAACAGACGAGTTTTGGTTATCTAACTACTTTCTAAGTTCCACATTTCATAAAACAATCACAGGTACGAAAATACACACTCACTTAAAATCCAATCTAATAATGCCTTTAAAGAAGGATCATGAGAAATATATCAATGTTAATAAGGTAACGCCGTCTGTTGTATCAAAAGAGAAGGTAGTAGAATTATGAAACAGCTACAAATTGGTATTAAAACAACTTAACCCTGATATTCTCCGAAGTTACAAGGAATGAAATCCTAATTGAAACTTTTTTTCTGAAACAAAACATTACTATATATTAGTTACTAGCTATTTCCCGCGACTCTGTTCGCATGGAAATTTTGATGTACGAAAAACTGTTAAATAATGACAAATAAAAAAAACCTACCTAAAAACGATACATTTAAAAGTATAAGCATATATGAAAAATATATAATATATTTGTTAATAACAAAAACACACAACTAACGTAAAAACAATTTATTTACATTGCATACCCAAAATAAAACAAAATAGCAAATCATGTTCGTATTTCTTTAAAATCAAGTCAAACTCATTTTATTTATGGATCAAGAGTGAGATCGCTACAACAGTATTATACACATTTTTAAACTTTTAATTTAAATGAAAACACAGTTATCAACAACGACGTGCGAACTTCCAAAGCCAATTGGCGTAACGCACATGTCTGAATTTTCGATGTAGTTGGGGTAACGCAATGCAGATTAGAAATTTTTTATTTCCTTTATTCTGTTTCCTATTAATTTAAAAGTACTTTAGAGAGAATCCGAAAGATTGATTAATTAACAACATTTTATTTTTAATAGATCAAACATTAAGAAAGTAAATAAAATCATTTGAGATAGTTGGTCGAAATTCTGCTAACCTCATTTCTGTTGGGAAAAAAATGGAGTCTGACTTATCTTTGGCGGGATTTGGTCTCAGATTTTTGGCGTGAAAGTTAGTTTTTAATTAATGAATATTAACCGGAATAAAAAGTAGCCCATGTTCTATTCCTGACTATAATCTAGCTTTGTGTTGAATTTCATCCAGTTCCGTTCTGACGTGATTGTTTAACAAACATCCAACCATCCAAATATACACACTTTTACATTTGTAATATTAATATAGATGACAACTCTAGGCTGAACTGTTTAGTCAGTAAATGTTGTAACAAAACGTTACAATCTGTACATTTCATAATTTGGTGCGTTTTGTTTTCTCGATTTCTGAATCACTGAGATTGTATGCAAAGTCTATGCTAACAGAAAAGAAATAGAATTCTAAAAATTACTACATTTAAAAAAAAAATGTTATAAGAAATTTTAAAACAATATAACCAACGAAAACATCATTGTATTTCTTAAATGATGTAGATGAAAAATTCCGAATAGAGCAAGCACTGCCTTTAGATATTACTACATGATCAAAATATGCAATCCCAAACGCAATAAAATTGTGGGAAATGGGTTATTGTTTAGAGTTTCAATAAAAGTAAAATATAAAGTTAACTGAAATTTGATTGTCCGCTCTCTGTGAATCGAATTTTATGTAGAACAAATTAATTAGATATGTGTTCTCTTTTCTACATTCCAAATCAATGAAACAAGGGATTAAAAAAGAGAGATTCTTTCATTCATTATTGGATAGTGCAGTATTTGTTTTTAAATCTTAGCTAAAGCATTTATCGATAAAACGAATTCTATTTCGGTGTAATGTAACATTTACGTCATATGATTTCTTCTCAATATTTGATTAATTTGAAAAAAAAAAATGATACTTATGGAAAGCTATGGAAATATAAAATAGCAATTGGCTTTTCCATCGTGCAAGAATTGTCCATTGTAAGAATAGACCTCATTTTACGTACATATTAACATTAAGAAATGATGCGTTATTAAAAAATGGAATTATGATTTATAATAATTAAATATTTTATCCTTTAAATATCAATGTAACCACTTAAAGCGAAAACCGATAAACAATCAGAAAATGATAAATGACTTGAAAATGCAATTTTTTAAACTTTATAATTAATTTTTTATTGTAAAAAAATAAAAACTATTTTAAACGAGGCTTAAATATCTCGCAATTCTTTATAATCAATCGTATCACATTTTTGATACGCATTATTAACAGCAAATGCTATAATAATGTGTGCATGAAAAAAATGTATAAAATGTATTTCTTTAAGAAACGTAAAATATTTAATGGAAAATATAGTAAGATTATTGAAACTAGCAAAAAATTTATTCAAGATTGCAATAAATCTATTCAAGATTGCGATATAAATTGTAATAAATCTATTCAAGATATAAATTGCGATAAATTTATTCAGGATGTTTTTGAAATAAATTTATTGCAAATGAAAATGTAAAAAAATTCTTTATTCTATACTTAACTAATAATTATAGTCTTAATAGTTTGATTTTAATATCACGATAATACACGAGGATTTAATAAAAGAAAATTTACAAGAAATATCACTTTCCAAACAAGTAATTCCGGCTATAAATACTTTCTCTTTGAAGGTTGTGTTGGTTCTTCTAATGCGGTTTATGTTGTTGAACTTCAGACAAGCTAGAACAATTGGGCTAACGAGTTTCATTAAAATTAATCTATCGTTGCAGTGGGAGATAACACTCTGCTCATGGTCGTAAATTGATATTTACCTTCGAAATTTATTAATCTAACCATCAAATTCTTAATGATTGTTATGAAAGTTCAATGAGTACGCAACATATTGCGAAATGTAGCATATTTTTAAGAGGTAAGGCAAATATAAGGAAGGAATAGAAGTTGGGGGGAGAATTTTCGAAATTTGGTTATTGGACTTTGTCTATGGAATAGTAAAAAAAAAAAAAAAAAATTGCAAGCACATGCGTTTCATAGTTTGCAATATGAAAAAAAAATTAAATTATCGTTATAAAGTTGATTTAAATGTAATTAAATTTGGTTGATCCACTGTAAATGTAATTAATTTTGATTTTGATTGATAATATTCTTTAGTTAGAAATATCGTTGGAAGGATAATATTTTTTACTCTATCTATCCATTTTCATTATGTTATTTTCAAAAAGAATAAAGTTTATCATTTATTTGCATTAATAAGAGTGTGTACCTTCTTATATAAAAAGTAAGTAAATGGAAAAAAATTGAAAGCATCCTTATTAAATGAATTAAAAATATTTTCAAACATTTATTAAAATTAGGGTAAAGAATTGTACTTTAAAACAATTGAAAAATAAAAATAATTAATCGTTGTTAATTAAAAAAATATTAATATTTTTATTGATTTCATAAAAATAATTCATGCCATTCATTACATCAAAATATGTTTCAATCGTTTCGCAGATCATAATATGCATTCATTCAAAAACTTGATTATTTATCGAATATTTCGATAAATGAATCGAATCGGATGAGTATATAAATCCGGAAATTGACTTAAATAGAAAGTACTTGCAATGAAAATATTGAAAAATGCTTTTAAACTCTGATTGAAAATAAATGGAATATAAAAGGAATGAGCTGAAATGAATTTTTATAACGAAAAGATGATTTCTAAATTTTAAAGGGATTTTTAAAAATTAAAATTTCAAAATAAACACATTTATACAATTCAAAATTAATATATATCAACATGAATATATTTGTCTTATTCAACATAAATATATTTATATTATTTAATATAAAAATAATTCAGTGTGACATATAATCTGCTTTATTTCACTGAAACTATTTACATATTAGCATTCGTTCGACAAATATAAGTATTTGGATTGTTTTTTAATAAGAAAATTTCGTTAAAATGTTCAAATAAATAAATAAAATGCAACTAAAAATGTGCGGTAGGGCTACATAGTTCAGTAGCTCTGGGTTCAAATGTCTGAAGTATAGAGAATTTTGAACTTTATATTAGCAATTATACAATGCAAACTTTATGCTACCTCAATGCAAAATGATATGGTGGATAAACAAAACTTATTTATTCACTCGATTATATTATTCAATTTTTACAAATGGATATGTTTACAAACATTATCCATATCTCAATTATTATCATGTTTTAATATAGTTTCAAATAAAAACTTCAAATCCTGTTTTCGATTGTTGAATTGTTGCATCTCTCGAACTGTAATGAAGTGCTAAAGCTAATTACATTAGAAAATATAACATGAAGCTAGAATTTAATCGTATTAAACTAGAATGTTAGAAATTTTCAAAATAGAATGTTGCAAAGAATGATAAAACACTTATTACAAATATAGAAGCTAAAAATCGAGCAGCTCGATAAATATTAGAGATTTAATTAATAAAATAATAGCGAGTAAATCGAATAGCCAATTTATGAACAAAAAGAAATACTAAAGTTAAAAAGTCAATGTTCAAACTGGAAAGTTGTACACGAAAAATTCCATTGATATAAATATATATATAAAGAAGTTCCATGGATTTAAATTTTTATTTATATTTCAGTAAATTCCCAAATGGCCTTCAATGAAGACGAAAAATAATAGCAGAAAAAATTTAAATAGATGGACTAATTAGCATTTTTATTGAGTCATAAATTTTGGCAAAATGTTTCATTTGAGAATGATTAATTCCGTTGCAAACAATTACAAATTAGGATCTATGAGTGTTATCAACGTTTTCATTAATTAGCCGATGTTTCTTCAAGTTATTTTGCTTTATATTAGCCAAAATGCAATGCAAACTTTATGTTACCTCAATGCAAACTTTATGTTACCTCAATGCAAAATTATGTGGTGGATTTTTTAATTTTGTGGATGCAAAATTTCCTTTCTTCGTCAAAAATTTCTTCTTTAATTTGTTAATAATGTATCGGCTATCTCAACAGCAGAAATATTATTCAATTCCTACTTTTAGTTAACACTCTCCCTATACATATTTATATACCTGGTTCAAATTTTCAGTCGTTAATAAAATACTTGTTATTCATCCACTCTAGTTCAAATACATTTTTTAGAACTTGTAGTGCATGGCACTTGATGTTAATACATTTTTTTAAAATATCAATTCATTAATTTAATTGAATTATTTTTAATACATTAAATATAATTTTATCAGTTTGTAATGAAAAGTGGCATCAACAGGCAGTAACTCGATTAGTGTAATGCAAGAATTTCAATTTTCTTCAAGTGAAGGTGAAAAATGCGAGTTCAATTCTTGAGAAAATCAATTTTTTTTTGAAAATTATTTAATAAAAAGTAATTAAATTTTTTTTCTTTGTTGACCTAAATAGGAAATGAATAGATTTTTTTTACATATATATTACTTATTTTTATATAATGTCTGTAAATATTGGCATTCAATGGTAATGGATATTGCGGATTATTACAAATATATGTACACTCATTTTATTCATATGAATATATAAATATATTATCTTCTATAATGACTTAAAAAAGCATTAAATTTATTTTAAATAATACGGGTTTATTTATTGAGTAGATAATGGAATTTCTAAAAATCCTTCAATACACATCGAATATCCCCTAGGGAGTTTTTTTTTTTTTCCATTTTCTATGCTTGAAATATCTAAGTAATATTTATTTTATTCTATGAAAAGCATAAAGATAATTTTATTTAGTAATTTTTTATTATTCATTTTCTTCTATTTGTAATTATTAACTGTAAATTGTATTTAATATTTTCATTGCTACCTACGAAATATCTCGTCTTTCCGACACTTTCAATTATTTAAGTGATGAACTTCCAATTAAATAAATTTGTGATGAAAAAATTAAGTGTATTCTTCAGAAAGTTCAACCTATCTAAACTGGCATAGGGGACACATTTTAGCCCACAGAAACCTGTAGGTATTTAAAAGACGAGATATCTCTTCGGGAGCGAAGTGTTGATTTAATAAATTATCAACATAAAAATTATTTATCAGTCGAAGTTTCTTTGCTGTATATCATTAACGAAGATTAAAAAAATACAAGATATAATTTATTAGTTTTTATCTTCATTTCATCTGAAGTGCCAAAATTAGAAACAAACGCGTTATTCTAGGTGCCTTTTCAAATTGAGAAGAAATTAATATTCATCAAAATAATTTTTTCTTATTTAATTCACATCTTCTCATCAGAGAAACGTCTAAATAACTTTGATGGGAGGGTTTGACTTTGATTAAACTAGTTTTCACTGCAATTAAAAAGGAAAAAAAAATCGAATGCTGCTAATGCTTCAGTTACACCTCATTAATGTAAACAAATATGCGAAAAAATCTATTTTGCATGCACATTCCGAATGACCTTGTTTGACATCTCGCTTCTTGCCTAGCAGAGTCCCTTTCCTTTTTCTTTCGTTTTTTCACTTGACCATGAAATACACACGATTCCCACGTGAGATAGAAGGTGTTCATGGGTGAATGAGCCAGGGAGATTGGTATAAATACTGACCATCTCACCATTTTGGTCATTCGTGGTCATTAGATCAAAGTTTCCTCAGGTTCTTTCCTGTCCACTCCTCAAGCATTATGAAATTCGTGAGTAATGTATTCATATTCTCATTTTTTTTTTTCATTGTATTTATCTTAATATGCGAAACAAAACTAATTTCAAGCAACGAAATTTTATTTCAATAGAATGATTGTTTTTTAATAACATTAATTATAAAATACCTTTTTAACTCTTTTTTTCGAAGATATTTTCTACATTAATAGAGATTGTATGTAATATTGAAATCAAAATAATCTATTGCATATATTATCAGGAATGGAATTTTTAGATTTCATATTATTTTTTCAATATGAAACTCATTTCGAATTATTAATTTCAAATTAATATTTAACACTTATATGTTATAAAGGAAATCAATTCATCAATTTTATCACTTTAATTTTAAAATGAGCTATATGAAATTTATAATAATGATAATGTACAACAGATCAAGAAGCCTTATTTTATAATAATCCGTTGATAACTTCGAATTACAGAAATTTCTAAAAGATAAGTTTAAAAAAGCTTTGCATATACATTAGATTTGAAATCTTTTATTACTTTTGATATGAATTTATATCAGCTTATAGAAATTTTGTAATTGAAAGTTTTTAAAAAATTTGTCCCTAACATAAAAATTCAATGATAAAGTAGGTTTAAAAATAAAATCTTCTTTGTACTAAAATTAACTGAAGTTTTACACAAAGCTTTTAATTAACCAACTTTTAATTAAGAAACGCTATTGCCCTAAAAACTTTATAGTCGGTTATGTCTTAAAATTTTAAAATAAGGATCATTAAAATATAGTGATATATTGTTATTGTAACCTTTGATATTTCAGCTTATAAATTGAATTATATTCCGTTATACTTACTATTCAATCTGGGTTCTATCCCCTCAAAGGAGCTGTTAAAAAAATTGTAATTATGTTAAATCGCTAGTTTCTATGAAAATAATTTTTATCTGAGCATCAGCTGTTCTAATGTTCAACGAAATGAAATATGCAAGTATGAAATAAAAATATACGAGAAAAAAATTCATTTAATGGAAGTATTTGAAAAATTGTGTTGAAATATTTTAAGGAAAAAAAAGATTCTTGCTCAAAAAAATTCTTCTCAATTTCAAAGCAGAAAAAGTTTTTTTGTCTTAAAATCTCATATATGATTTTATTCTGATGGTTCCAATCACAATCTATACTGCACAAATTACTAAACTGTAAATAAATGCTTCTGAAATGTAGAATGATTTCTTTATCGTAGCTTCCAAATCTATTCTAAATTTGTTAAAACTCCAAGCAAATATATTTAATTGATCAAAACTTATTTTTACTAATTTATCATTTTTTACAGATCTTGGTACCTCTTTTCTTGGCCTCCGTTGCCATGGCTGCCGACATGGGCATGAACATCGCCGGAGCTGCCTACAATTTCGGATACAACACTGGCGATGCCGGTGGCCATAGCCGAGTAGAATCTGGTTCCGGTGGCACCGTTGCTGGTAGCTACAGTTACATTGATGCCAATGGAGATCGACGAACAGTCCAGTATTCCGCCGGACCCGGAGGATACCAAGCTAGTGGTGATGTTGGAGTGGACAAGAGGACAGCCGCTGCAGCAGCTGCTCTTGCCGCCATTGCACCCAAGGCCCCTGTCCCAGCACCTGCACCAGCCGCTGCTCCCTGGTACAATCCAGTTCCTGTCGCACCTGCATTTATTGCAGGTCCAGCAGGTTATATGGCCAAGTGGTAAACGGCTTTTTGCAGATGTACTCGATATTTGAATCGAAATATGAAATGTTAAAATTCATATCAAAACTTGGATATTGTGAAATGTGTTGGGTTTTGATGTTGTACTTTAAAAAGATCTGTGGTACACGAATTTTTGTAAATACGGAGAAGAGAAATAAATAGATTTCTTAGTGAATTTTGATTATTCTTTCCTGGATTTAGATTTTATGACAATTTAGTACACATAAATGATTTAATGTTCTTTCAAAATATAAAAAGTGTGAACCAAATGTGTTTAAAATTAAATAAAAACATGCACAATTATGTTTACAACTCGATATAGTATGCGGGTTTATGAGTTGTTAACAGATGCATTGTAACGATGTATGCATGTAATGGACATGATACTTAAAAATCTTTAATTTACTTATGATATTCAAAAAGATATTTATTCTTTTTACTTCATAATTTAAAGTATTTTAGAAAATAATTTTAAGAGTTTTTTTTTCTGTTTTCCTATTCCATAAAGAGGGCCAGTTATTTAGAGTCCAAAAATATAAAATTATATTCTTAATTGAATTTTTATGACTTATAGAATGTTACTGTTTAATTAAAAACATTGACATTCTGTATTATTGCTCATAAGTTCCAATGATACTCTTGATTAATGATTTCGATCCTTTTCTAAAAGAAGAGGACAGAAATCATTTTTTAAAACCTGCATTAATTTTTATATAACTGTAAAGTTCATATTTAAGTTAGTAACAACAAGATTCCACTCAACAAAAGTGAATTATAAGTCTCATTGAGTCTCTAGTTAATTTTTTAAAATCGAAAACAAACAAACAAACTTTTTTTTGAAATTGGTATAAAAATGCTGTTAGAGGAATGATGCTTTTTGACAGTTTTTTTTGAACATTGAAACAAAAAATTTAAATATTGTTAAATAAATAATTTAAACGGATGTATGTGAAAATATTTAAACCTGTTGCCTCAGATTCCTTTGATGTCTAATTTTAGATTGAATATAATAACTTTTATATTATTTAGAATAGTGAAAGAAAATGGCACCCATGATATACTGCAATCTATTATTCTAGTTATAAATACCTTTTAAAAATCACGAAGTTTAAGTAATAATATTTTTCTCCATTGCTACGCTAAAACAAACAACCAGAAAATTATCTAAACAATTTTGTTACAGAAGAGGTACTTTTTGTAGGGGTTGGAATAGAAGGAGAGATATAGATGTCACTAACAATCATCTTCGGGGGCAGGGGAGTATAGTAACTTTTACCCTATTTTATGGTTTTTAAGATCAGAAACCGAAGAAAAAGATTATAGGGTAGGTAAATTTAATACAATTTAAAAATTATTAAGGTATCCGACTATAAAAAGGAAAATTGTTGAAAAGTTGGATTTTTTAAAACTATTTAAAACTATGGTTTTTAGATGCTTTGTCAATTATAATACATAATACTATGAATACAACAACATTATTTGGAAATATAATATATTTTGAGAAATAGGAAAATGTGTAGTAAATTTTAATGAAATTTAACTAAAACGGTTAACACTGCACATAAAACTGGAAGGCGCAATCCTATTTTTCTTTGTATATTGGGTCGTTCGGAAAGTCATTTCGTATTTTTGTGTCAAAATGAAAAGAAATTTTCGTTTAATGAATAAATTATTTATTAAATTATAAAATTGCCATTCTGGTCTAATACCTTTTGCAATTCTGGTCTAATACCTTTTGGTAGTAACATGATTACACGCTCATAAAAGTTTTGGTCTTTGCTGTAAAAAAAACTGATCGAGGTGGTTTTTGGCCTCCTCATTTGAAGGAAAAATTTTGCAAATCAGTTCTGGTACTGATGTACTGTTAACACATCTTCTCCACACATATTGGCTAATTTATTTCTGGCTTGAACAGCATTTTTACCTTTTATAGCAAAAAAGAAAAAAATGACGAAAATGCTGTTTATTGCTCTCCATATTTAAAAGGGCACCATCCAAAAACTACTGCGAAGAATCAGCTGCACTTTTTCACACTCAAGCCTTGCTATATCAGCTCTTAAAACATAAAATGATTTTGCGGTTTAAGTATGAAATTGGGTGCGAAAAATGCAATTAAATTCTTTGTCAGGAAAAAACGAAATTACTTTCCGAACAACCTAATACAAGTTATAGAGTATAATGATGAATGATATGAAACAAATTATAAGGAAAATTTTGAGATGCAAAGAAGTTATGGGAAAAAATATAAGAATACATGCATTTCTCTCCCTCCAAGTTCACAATTTAATTTTACTAAAAACCCCTATGACTGAAAAAGTATTTCGCCAATAAGGCTTTTGGTTCATTTCATTACCCATATTATTTAAAACACACGCTGAAATTTTTATGCAAATACTTTTATTAGTTTATCATGTTAATATCATGAAATATCATGTTAATGGTAGAGAACTTTTATGAAAATGTAAGTTTTGAGAAAATTGAAGTGAAAGACAAGTTTCCGCTTAAAAAAAATATGTGACTCTGGATGATAAGTCGGGCCTTCCTTTTCCTAGTATAGCTAAACTATTTTTGAAAGGGAAAAGTCTGAACTACAAGAAATAACAGCAAAAAAAAAGTCATTGTGGTTGATAACCAGTGTTTTTAATGTAGTCGGATACCTTAAATTAGATGTCAATACTTTTAGCATGCCACAAAGTTCATCCCACTACAGCATGTTACAGCCGGTCCTTAGATGTGCTTTCTATAGAATCGTAATTGAAACGATAATCTGTAGCATCCATCTCTTGTAAGAATCCCGATTCATGAAAAATAACATCGGATCGTATGAGTTATCTGCGAAATGATCAGATCTGATATCCCTTGATGTAAGCGATGTTAAGTTTTTACAATTAAATAGCAACAGAATTTAGATAAATCCTCCATTTAAAGACAACTGTGGGTAATCCTTTATTTTTAAGATTATGAACATAAATGCGAATAATATATTTTCGAAAATATAAAATCACAACAGCGTAGTAATTTAAAAAATAAATAAAAGCAATCACATGATATTTTAATTACAGAAAGTTACGATTCAGTTTTAACAAGGGATATAAGATTTTTTATTTATATATTTCACAACAATCCCCCAAAGGAAGCTCTGCGAAACGCATTTGCGCAATGCTCATCGAATTTAAATCCCTCCATCAGGATAAGCAAGTCTAGACTTGCAGCACAAGGCGTTTGTCCACCGGGGAGAACGGTGACAATGAAAACCTTTTCCCGCCATCGAATGGAACTGCCCCCTACGCGATAATTATCTCAAGTGGGGTTATTTTTAGGCATCCCTTTCCAGCAATGACGTCAGAATTCCCTCCCACTCCCATTACGAAATCCGAGTGCAGGTGCCCTGTCTATTTCATTGATCGCATCTGGGTAAACAGGCATACCTGGCACCTTCGAGGAACAAAAAAAACACCCACAATTGCCAGCTTTTCGCCAAATCAACGCCACGCAACTCTATTAGATGCAGTTTCTGGAATGTGTTGGGGATTGCGATTATACTTGAATAGCTATTCTTAGTAATAGGATTTTTAGAGAGGAATGCATTTTAACCACTCCATTTTGCCTTCTTCAGGTAAATTTGGTCATAGAGGGAAATGGAAATACTTATATCGTCAAAAAAATAATAATCGATTTTTCAATTTTAGCCTCATAAAAATGGGAGTATAGTAGAGCGAAATTGTATAATGAGTAAAGGTTTAGAAATGTGTAGAGACAATTAAACTATAAAATCATAAATTAACTTTTAAAAATGTAAATAATTTCGTACATTGATAGAAATAACGTTTTTCTTTGTTTGTATCCCAAAGCTTCTTTTCTATTTTTTTACGGCATTCAAGGCAAAGAAAACAAATCGTTTTATTAGAATTGTATGAAATCATATACAGTAATCTCAACTAATACTGTGCAACATATTTAATTTATTTCTGCGCATTAGTATAATTTTAACAGCCTTAATGAAAATTATTCTTTTTTATCACCAGGAAAAATATAAAATAATAGGACATTCAATATTTCTTTTAAGTTTTCATTATAATCATTCATTATTTTATTATATTGAAATAAAAATAAGCTCACTATATCGATATTCACATATATTAATTTTGAAGAAAATTTCAGTATAATTCCTTTTTCTGAGAATAATTTCAATTAAAAACTTTCATAATTAACTTATTTGGTTTGTTATATAGATGTTTAAAGAAAACAGTTCATTATTTTTTACGTATATATACTATTTTAAATCATGTATAAAATTCTCTTACAATTAAATTTCCTTTATTTACCCCAATAACTTTGAAATTTTGGAATTTTGTGGTAAGTAAGGTTTATAAAACGATCTAGAGTATAAAAAATATTCTATTTATAATTTTGCAAGCATAATTAAAAGTACAAAATTATGAATGGGCAATGCTCAGAATTTTATAAAGTGTTTGTGAGGAAGTTATGTAAGAATTGAAATGAACACATGTCATTGCACCTAGCCTCTGACCAGTTTCTTTAAAGTACAATGGAAATGAAAACAGTGTAAAACATGCAAACTTTATTTTACCCATTTTTTCTAGATTATACTTCTATTTCACAATTAAATATAATTATTCGCTATAAAATTTTAATACTTCAATAAACAGCAGAATTTTTTGAAAATTTATTCTTTATATTTTGAGTTTGATTTCTCAAATGTACTATCACAAACAGATTGTATCAAATTTAATTAATTGATGATTAATTGGATATTCTGTTCAAAAATATTAAAGCATAATATTTTCACCAAGGATATACATATGTGCAGGATTTTATAAATATAAAATATCAAAAAGTACTTACAAAATCGATTACACAATTTTATCTATCCAAATAAGAAAGAATCTATGCTAAATAAAATTATTTATAATAGACATTGACTCAAATGCATTTCAAGATCAAGCTAGCAACGTTTCTCTCAAGATTTTATCACATGTATGCAAAAGAACTGAGAAAATTCCATCCATATGCTCGTTTAGACTAGCATTCCACCTCCATCCTTATAAACAATTTTTTAAATGATAAAAAAATCATACGCAATAGCGCAAAGATTTAAATAGACAAAACGTCTCATAAATTATCTATTAACATAAAAACTTCGGGTTGTTGGTAGGGAAAGATTTTAGAACATATGGGGGTTTTGGAAATTTATTGAACTTTAACATAAGAATGCTTTTAAATCAAATAAAATCTAATTGTATATAAGTACATTACATATATTACATATAAGTATATTCAGAAAAATAAAAAAAGATTTACCTCAGCTAAAAAAAAACACTGAAGATCAATTGATAAAAATCAACGAATTAGATTTTGTAACAAGTTGATGTCTCAGTTCTCTTTATTTTGATGGCTTTGGTAGTATAATAAACATATTTTAAGCAGAATTCATTTTTATTGATGATGAATTATTTTGGGTTAGCTTCCAAGCCATAAGATTATTTAAGAAGCTTGTTCCTTGAAGTCGTAATGGATTACTTATTAGTATAATATTCAAAGAAAAACAGAAGTTATTAAAGAATGCATAGTTTATTAATATTCAGATACAAAGATTAGGAATAGCGCCAGAAGATTAATATCAGTAGACTGATTAATTGCTTTGTATTATTCACAAATGTAACTGATGATCAGAGCATTTGTCTTTCGTGAATTTTAAACAGTGGAATAAAAGTTTTTTTTTCATATAATGGATAATTATAGCAACTTCATGATAGCTAGTATTATTTAATGAATAAGTATTTCAATTCTTTATTGATTATGCATTTTGAGAATGTGCTGAGGAAACAGTGTTGTTTTATTCTAAAATATCTGTTATAAATTTGAATGTAGGTAGATATCGCTGTGCAAACATGGATATTTTGCTTTTTATACGTAAGATAAGCAAAATGTTCCCTAGATAGATGCCTTAAAGTAATCGTTCACTAATAGGGTGGTCGGTTTTTAATAACTCAGAATGAACCACTTTCTAGAATCATAAGGATTTCCAATCAATGGAGACCAAATAAAATGTCCTGCTTTGGAAAAATATCAGAACAAATAATGTTAAAAAATATTTAAATGTCAATTCCTAATTAAGTCAAAAAAGAAACAAATTATTTTAGTTATTTTTTATTAAATAATTATTAAAAAATTATTAAGTATAAAAAATGATTAATATCACAAGCACTGAACTTGCGTTCTTCAGCTTCACGTGAAAAATACTGAAACCCTTGCATTTTACAGATTGAGTTGATTCCGATTTTCACTATAAACTACTAAAACTCTATTTAAAGCATTAAAAATTAGTTAAATTTAATGAATGAATTAATATCTAAAAAAAGGTATCAACAACAAGTGTCGTCCACTACAAGTTTAAAAAATGTATCTGAACTTGAGAAGATGAATAAAAAAGTATTTTATTAACGGTTGAAAATTTGAACAAGGTATATAAATAAATATACATAAGAGAGTGTGAACGAATAATAAGAATTGAAAAATGACTCTAAAACTATAAAAAAAAAATTATATTGGTAGATGAAGGCAATGGTTGATCCGTTTTACGAAAAGATATAAGAAAAATAATTTTTTTTTCACTTCAGTTTCTCCTTGTTTAATTTCATAGGAGAATATCCTTTTTCATCTATGGGGAGCAGAAAGGATAGAATCGAATTAAAAAACTGATTTTTTAGCTGAAGCTTAAACTTGAAAATCAATTTACTATCTCTAACTTTTAAGGTATTACCACTACAGAAATACTTTTAAACAACATTTTTTGTTATTACGAAGCTATCAGACTTAATCGATTACCTTCCAATCTTCATGGCAAAGGAAATATACGAAAATATAAATTTTAGCCCCTCTACATCTTCCACCTCTTAGAGCTGGGTATTAAATGTAGGAATTTTGCTGATAACTTTATCTCCCATTCAACATGCTCTTTCTTCGTTCATATCTAAAATACCTTTAACAAATAAATACAGGGTTTAAAAGGTTTTGGTTATAAAATAAACTTTCCAAGTTTAGTTTAGTTTACTTTATTTCAGTTATATAAACGTTCCGTTGTAAAGCAACACTAGGACTATTTTGGGACGGACCTCGTCATTTTGAATCACGGTCAGATGATGAGGACGACACCTGTAATGGCACCCACCTCTCTCTACACCTCACCAGAGGAAGGACGTTTGGCCTGACAGATTTAACATGCACACGACGATTCTTCGGTGGAATCCAGTCTCGAACCTGAAACTCTCCGATTTCGAAGCCGAGACCTTACCACCAGTCCACGAGGCCTAAACTTTCCATCCTCATGAAATATCATGTACAAAAAAGAAAAATAATAACAATGGACAGAATGTTGGGAAAAATAAGTGTCAATCAAGTCATTTAGACAATAATAAAAAAAAAAGCTCTGAACAAAAATTAAATATGCGTATAAAGGATTTTTATGAATGCTTGTAAAACACAGCTTAAATATAAACGAAGAATATGCTAAAAAGCCTATGATTTCATTCGATATGAGTTATCATAATATATTTACCACTTTGTATGCATTAAATATAATATATATTATATATCAGAAACTGCTTCATATTCATGATTCACCATCACAATGCACCATTTCTGACCATACACATGTTGTTTTCATTCACAGCATTGTTTTATTCACATCTTGTTTCCTTTTAAATTTAAAAGATTCACCTTTTAGATTAATTTTCTTTCAGAATTCCAATGCATATGCAATAACAACAATAATTTTTCATTTAGAGTAATTATTAATTAGTTTATATCTTATTTTCAAAAGAATTAATGGAATTGGTATTATTCAATTATATATTATTTTGCAGTCCTTAATTAAAGTGGAAATCATAAACAAGATAATAAAACATGAAAAACATAAAAAAAAACCATGAAAATTATAAACAAGTTATGAAAAGATAAAAAAAAATGAAAGGGAAAAAAGTTTTGAAAAAGTTTAAAAGAAACATGATGTTCAGTTAGAGAGAGAGCGATAAAAAACCCCACCTTTCTTTATTCGGCTGGAAGATCTGAGTTTCCGGATATTTTCCGATGAAAACAAAAGACGAAGGGAAAGCAAAGATTAAAAGCATACACAAAAAAAGGTATCATGAACTGCTGTTGTTGATCAACAAAGGTCTGAATGAAACGAAATAAATAGAAGCAGATAAATATAAGTGAGTAATCTGAGAGATGAACCAAAACAAAAAGCATGGAAAAATGAAAAAAAAAAAAAAAAGAGAGAAAACAGCGGAAAGAGCAAACTTTGGAGATCTAGGAAGCCAGAGGATGAACCATTAGTGAAAATGAGTCAAAACAACAAGTTTATTTACTTCGTTAAAAAAGGGATATCCAATATTATCTTTTCATGATTCTAGATCCCTTACAAAAGAAAAACATGTTTTAAAAGGTACCGGTTCTTCATTTTGAATTGACCAGCAACAAAATAGTGTCTTTTCTTCCTATTTTTTTCTTATTATCATATGAGAACATGATGTTGTTTTGGTTTGGGGTTTTTTGAAGCCTCAAGATGCGTAGTCAACAAATTGGTGATTTATCGTTTTTGAGGCCTTAATTTTCAGCTTTTAGGATTATTAGAAAATAATGCAGAATGTTGTCACATTTGGCTATTTATCGCCAACTAAGTTACAATTTGATTTTCAAATTATTCATTCTCTGAATTCTTACAAATTATCTTTATTAATTTAAGTCATTAACATGCTTTAAACCAGTTGGAAACAATCATAAGACTATCAGATTACGCATTGTCTACAAAACTTTGTTTGCTTGATAGAATAATGGAAAAAGAAAGTTTAAAAAAATTAAACTAGTTAATGACTTAAATTAATTAAGAAAAATATTGACAAAAATAATAAAATTCTCACATAATGACTTTTAAATATGCTATCGTCAATTTCATTTTCTAAATTTATTAATTTCATCATTTTCATTGATATACATAAATGTACAAAAATTTGAGGAAATAATAGACTAGAAATAATATATTTTTTAAAATTTATAAATGTTTATTAATATTATCACTATTTGGGAATGATTCTGACTAATGGTTTTCCATCCAAATTCATCGATTGATAACATTAAAAACGGTAAAAAAGTATTTAAATTATCTGTTTGCCTGAATTATATTTTGTGTCATAACTTTGATAATTATATTTTATTTCGTAATGGTTTTTCCACCGAGAACTAAAAAAGTAGGAAATTTAATAATAACATTTATATTATTAACGGCTATGTAATATAGGCAATCGTTTATTTGAATCGACACTTTTCCGATGCAGTCACTTTAATGTCACGCACAACTTGTTTTCAGCAACATGAAGTCACAACAATCGGGATTATAATCGAAGAATATCCAAAATAAAATTTGTTGATGGTCTAGATGGAACGATATATCATTTAACAATCTGAGCATAAAGACCACGAACTGATTTTTTCTTCTTTATGATAGATCCATATAGCATAAAAACACTTACTAGCATAATATAATTTTTTGAATAGTTTTTGAATCATTATTATTTAGAAACAAACTGGTCAGCAACAAACTGGTTGCTACAATGGATTGATTTTCCTTGCTTCACTTTCATTGAAATGAAAAAAATTGACAAATTCCTTCTTGAGTTCATTAGGAAGGCAGCCTACCAATATATATTGAAACTATGTCAGACTTCTTAGTCAGATGCAGTCTAGAAACTCCAAGACACAATTGACGCAGTTTTTACTGTTTCCTCCATTCGTGGATGGATTGAAAAACAAATGAAACAAATTTCATTCAATCCATTGTTCAATTTATATAGTCAATCAATGCAATCCATTGTTATGTAGTCAATTCATAAAGTTAATCAATGCAATCCATTGTTACGTAGCCAACTCATAGATTTAATCAGATAGTTAACAATGCAATCCATTGTTATGTAGTCAACTCATATAGTTCAATTGTAATGTAGCTGATTGATTCAACATACTGTTATGTAGCCAATTTTTGCAAACTATTGTAATGTAGGTGATTCATATAATATATTGCATTATTTATTTAATTGTAAATCCCTTCATTCGCCATTATATTGAAATGAATTTGCGCATCTAATTTAATGTAATCAATTCATGCAGTGCATTTTTAGTAGTCAATTCAGGAAATCCATAGTTATGTAGTCTAAACAAACAATTTATTGCTATATAGTCAGTCTATGCAAACCGGTATAATGCAGTCAATTGAAACAATGCATTGTTATACAGCGACATTCATGCAATACATTATTACATAGCCAGTCCATGCATTGCATTATTATGTATCTAATTAGTGCAATCCATTGTTGTGGAGTCGATCCATACACTTCCCATTGAAATATAAATTAAAAAGTAATCCATCTTTATGTGTTAAATCCTTGCAATCCATTGTTATGAACTCGATCCATGCAATCCATTGTTATTTGTTTGGTAACCCATACTCATGCTAACTATACAATGTTATGAATCATTGTGGGGGAAAAAATGGTTTCATTTCATAATATAAGGCTAGTTAGATGATATCCATAGTTAGCTAATATTTATGTGATTTCGTCCCAGTCTAGGGATAATGCCTCTTCCCCGTGATCTGGAGTCCCAGATTCGAGTTTTGGTTCGAGGATAGTTGTTCTTTCCCTTGTGTTCTGTTTGTGAAGTGTGTGGAAGAGCCCCCTGTAAAAAGGAGTTGTGGAGTTTAGTTTGGTTTAGTTTAGTTAAATTAACGTCCCGTTTAAAGCAACGCGAGGGCTATTTTGGGACGGACCTCGTCATTTTGAACCACGGTCAGATGACGAGGACGACACCTGAACTGGCACCCCCCTCTCCACACCACGCCACACCAGCGGGAGGACATTTGGCCTGACAGATTTAACGTGCAACTAAGGAGTTGTGGAAGTGAATGTGTGCCATCTACATATGAGCTAGAAGTCAGACTTCTGCCTTTGAGTGCTCAGGATCCTTTACCTTCAGAAGCTACAGCAAAAATTGAAAATAAGCTTAAAAAATCGGACTTTGTCAGTGGGCTAGTCTATGACAAATACCATAAATAACAACAACCTCTTTATGTGACAGCGATATCATAGGGATAAATTGAATTAAATAAAAGATTTATGAATTCAATTAGGGTAAATAGTGTATAAAGTATAATGAAATAAGAAATAACAGTAAATTTTCTACTAAATATTTACTTATGGCTGCATTGTCAAGAATACTTAATTATTGAAAATTTTATTTTATTATAAGATTAGCTGGTATTTGGCGGCGCGTTGCTGCTGCGGAAAAAAAATATTAAGTGCAATCAATCAATAATTTGGCAATGTTTTATCGAAATAGAATGAACGGTACGGTACAACAGTACATAAAATACGAACAAACAAATATGCATTTATATATATTAGATTTGTGTATTCTTTCAGAATTGTAAAGATTGGTGTTCTTTCATAAGGATAATGAAAGAAATAATTTATTGTATCTCGCGATTCGTTTAATATTCGTTTAGAATTCTCAAATTTAATTTTAGGAAATGTGATTAAAATATTATCTTTTAAAATGGATTAAATATAGATAATATATTGATACCATAAAATTGTTAATATGGTGGAAAAGATAATGTTTGAAAATAAAGATGGTGCAAAATTATTTGTACTGCAATATTTTTGGTAGTTACTGCGAAAATGATAAAATTTAATTAAAATTTAAATACCCCAGAACTTCCTCGCATAATCTGCTATAAAGTTGTTACCGCTGAGAATGACTTGCATGGCATTTGTGTTCAATAGCTATACAATATTAACCTTTCACTTGGATGTAGCATTTCTACTGAATCTATTGTATTCTCGGCGTGTTGTTTGGAAATTAATCCTTGGTAAATAGATGTGGTTGAGATTCGAAAATTTTTATTTAATTTTATACAATCGTACAATCTCTATAACAATTCCTTAGGTGTAAATAATAAGCTGATCAATTTTCTTCACAATCTGATAAACGGTTTAAGAAGACATAAAAGACACACAGACTAACATTAATTTTTATTCATATAGGTAATAGAATTCTAAATTTTTAACATATTTCTTTCAGATTCACTTCTAATCATTTTTTTCAACAAAAATTACAAATCAAGTCAAACATAAAGCTTATGAAATAACCTTCAAAATCTGAAATAAGATATTCAAATTTTCATCAAACCAAATAATCCTCTGTTATCAATGTGATAGAGCCACAGTGGAGGCGAGATTAGATTTATGACGCAAGCAACATTAAGAATGTCCCTTTCGACAACAGAAAAGAGTTTGAAAAATGGCCTGATACGCTAGGAACAGGAATCTGTATTTTAATTTCAGCGCCCACATGATTCATTCGGGCGGGAAGAGTTCGCGAACTGGAATTCCGAATACATTCGTAATTTATGGTTGGAAAGCATCAGAGGATAATGATGTTATCGCCGAAAACTATTTTTCGTTGTTTTCCCATTTTAGAATGGGGAGGGTGATGTTCTGGTGTTTGGTAAGGGATTAAAGTTAGTAGCAAGTGTTGCTGTTAGTCCGTTTCTGTTTTGGAGTGTTGTTATAATCAAATTACGTTTGCTTTACTGGGATAATTATTTCTGAGCTTAATTGGAAATGAAGTTGCTGCAGTTAATGTCACTTGCAATTGAATCGCGAGAGGTAAATGCGGGCTATTCTTTTTTTCTTAAACCGAGCGAACAATTGATATTTGTAGGATTACAATTTCTTAAATTGTTGTTGATAAAAAGTGGATTTATTTACTTAGAAAGATTAATGGCAATTTTCAGCAGAATAAGAATATTAATGCTATATATTTCTATTGAACTATATTCTTTGAATAATTAATGCTTTATATTTCTATTGAACTACATTCTTAGAATAACTAAGGCTTTACATTTTATAAGAACTTTGAAAAACAACTAGGATATAAATTACTAATCAATTATATCCTTTCAAAAAAGTTAATACACTCGACTGAAAATTAGTTTCAATTATTGGTTACTATATAATTTTTTTAAAAAAAGTCAAAGCTTTAAAATACTTTATTTATTTAGTGAAATAATTTTTTTATGAATATCTCCATATATTAACTTCAAAATTAGCTATACCAGACGATATTAATCAATATAAGACAGCGTACTTTTGAACTGAGTTGATAAAAAAAAGTTAAATTATCAGAAGAAATTATATGATGATTGAAAAATTCATCGACACAACCTTTACATTTAATACATACATGGACTTTTCATCAAATTTTTCTATTTTATATCCAACTATTATATTAGATTATCTGAACTAAATCCTTTTTTGTGAAGTAATGACAAATTTAAGTACTTTGATGCCCTAAGTAGTGAACATTATAAGATGCCCTCTTTTAATAAGATGACCACTTTAGTATCATAGTTCTACACATTTTTAGGAAGATAATGTTTAATTTTTGTTTAATCTCTTTTTTATATTATATTTTAATATTTTTGGGAAAATATGTCTTTATCTTTTATGAATCCAGATTTCCCAGACTTTGTGCATAATTTTTGTGCAGACTAAGTGCATAATTTTAAAACATTTGTTTAGTGTTTATTAATTCTTAGTAACGAAATAGCCTTACGAAATATGTAGGAACAAAATCAATTATTATTGATTAAGCCTTAATATTATATCCTAATTTTTCATATTTCCCAGAGTTTGTGTTTTTGCAAAATTATTTATTTAGCAATCAGGAATATAATTAAAAGAAATCCATTTGATTGAGGAAAAATGAAGGATAATGGAAATAGGGCTTTCAGAATAAATATGGATCGCTGTGGCATGGTGGTGAGGTCTTGGCTTCGGAACCACAAGGTTTCAGGTTCGAAACTCGATTCCACTCACTCGTGTACGAAGGTCTTTTGCACGTTAAATCAGTCAGGCCCAACGTCCCATCGCTGATGTGGTGTGGAGAGAATTATTTCATTATTTTTTGAAGGTATTTATAAAATAAAACTTCATGTTAACATGTATTTTCACTTTTTTGTATTTTGTATACAGATACAAAGAATTATGAAACAGTTTTATGATAGGATATTTTTTTCAATCATATTTTTGTTTGTACTCGATAGCATATGATGATCTTAATTTATTCAAGATTTATATAATACATATTAATAATTCCACAGTAATTAAAATATCTTTCTATGGTTCAGATACTAACAGTATCTTTTTTCGTTTACTAAGAAGAAACATTTCAAGACTTTTTTTTCCCTCGAACATAATAACTTTCATCTAACAGAGCATTTATGGTTATCTTCGTTCGCATTCTTATGAAGAATATGCCCAACTAATGTTTTATTCCCTCATAAGTTGTCTTTTCGAGAGCGAAAAAAAATAAACCTAAGGTCGCTTTTTTCCCCTCCCTCGTTCATATTTCCCAAGACATCGTTCCCCAAGAACGAAATGATGACAGAACAACTTCTATAATTTGATTTTCATCATGCTTTTGGGATCCATAGTTCGCTTACGTAACCACAGTTCCCGCTCAACTCATGCACCTAATGAGATTACAGGGCCATTTTTTTTCCAGAGTCCCTGCGCGACAATTTAATATTTCCGAAGGCTTTTGTCGTCCCTTTTACAAGCATTTTCCAGAACCTTTACGGGGTAAATTGCTTTTCTCCATTCAATTATTGTCAGCTTATGTCCTTGTTTCAGTTTAAGGAGGCTCAACAGAAAGAAGGATGTTTGGAGGTTAAGAGTCTATACGGTGAAAGAATTGCTCCTTCTACAGAATTTTTTTTTCTTGTATCGGATGTTACATATTCGTTTTTAAAAAACTGAACTGTTGTGGATTAGTTGTTGAGATCTTTCTAAAGGTTTAGCTTCAGCCGTATTTAATGCTATTAAATACTGAATTTAGGGAAGGACATTTAATTGATTATTGATTAATTTGAACGTTAAATTTTACTTTTTCGCACACAAAGTACAAAGATAAAATATTGTAATTGTCAAAAAATTCGAACCCGAGATTTAGACGAAAACCCACATTTCATACCTCCCTGAATCTGAAAAATACATTTTTTGATATGTCTGCCGCTTTGTCTCTTCAACACGATAATTTTAAAACGTATTAAAAAAAGAAGTGAAAATAAATATGTAATCTTAACTTAATCATTGTAGCATTTTTATTTTACATGATTCAAGATTAATTTGAAATTTAATTTTTACTTTTTTTATACACCATGTACAAAGAGAAATTTTATAAATGGCAAAAATTCAAATACGATATTTAGATTAAAACCCCATTTCATGCTTCTCTGAATCTAAAAAAATATATTGTTCAATATGTCTCTCTCTTTAACCTTGAATACGTTAATTTTAAAACGTATTAGGTTAGAGAAGTGAAAATAAATGTAATCTTAACTTAATCTTTGTAGCTTTCAGTCATAATGAATCTAGATAAGAATCTATTGGAATAAAGTCTGTTGATCTATATGCATATGAGCATGAATAACTGAACAGTGCAGAGAGCTTTATATGGATGAAATTTGGTACAGATTTATCAGCGAAACTGTAGAAGTATCTTTGCAGATTGCAGATGATGTAGGTTGTAGTAACATTTGTTAACTTGTATACTTACTCTTACACGAATTAAATAACTCGGGAACAGTACGATGCTGATAAATAAAATTTAACATGTAATCTTGAGGCCAAAAATCATATATCAATGGTTTGACACTAAATTATTTATCAATGGTTTGATACCAAATTATATATCAATGGTTTATATATCAATTATCATTGGTTGTCCAAATTATATATCAATTGATACCAAATTATAAGCCAATGGTTGGACACTTTTATAAAGCATACATTTTAAATGCCTTTCCTTTATTTTATTAAGACTCACAAAACGCACCATGTTTTATCAGTGCAAGCACTCGGGCAGAGAAACATTCACGAATACGGCTGGTCAATGTTTTGACACCTTCCTCAGTGTATTGGCACAAACACCACAGTAAATTCAAAGCACACAGAGATGGGTAAAAAGAAGAAAAAAAAAAGATGTTTTATTATCTATTACAGAAGTTAGATAATATCCGAAGTAAGTTTTAATTGATACATACTATAAAACAATTACAAGCAGAAAGTGGACATTGGCCTACCATATGCACTCAAGAGAACACACACTGACAAAATAAATCTTGAAAAGTTCGTTTCCAAAAAAGTTGCCAAATACTAATTGATTTAATATTGATTGGTTGCCTTTGGTTTAAAGGCAGAGTTTGGTTATCCTATTTGGCAATACATGACAGTTCTGGATATTTGAAATAATTCTCGCAACACTATGTATTAGAAACCCGAGAGTAAGAAACTTCCATAAATAAGGAGCGGTTTCATTATGTTTTACAGAACTCCCCTCTAAAAAGGAAAAGCAAATCTCTAGAAGTTATACCGCAAGTAGTTAGTGTACTTTTGTTATTTAAGAAGAATGAGTGATTTTAACAAGCTTTCGAATCGACTAATTTTTGAAACTATGTTCCGAGTTAAATTTCTCAACAAGGTAAAAAGAAAGGTAAAAACAATCATATTAGAATTCATATTTTTCATTAACCTTTAAAATATTTTAAGAAATACAATAAAAAAATTAGAATAAGAATGCTTGGCAAAGTTAATCATTAACTGCATTTGCAATGTTCTCTGCCAAATATTTGTTTTGAAACTTACATTTTGAAATAGGAACTTTCAAAATAAAAAAAAAGATTTTTAAAATAACATAATTAAATGTTTTGAAATTCATAGATGGTTATGCTATCGCTTTTTACGTAAAATGTTTGAGTAAACGTCTTTTCCAAGTATAAAAAGACATTGTTAAACTCCATACTAGAATTAACATTGAAATACATTCAGAAACATATTAACAAAAACTCAATTACAGCAGATAAATATGTTATAAAACGTGAAAAAATAGCAATTTTATTTTTATCAAAGAAGAGGCAGCAAATTATGCCATAATATTCAGAAAATGATGTCATTGCAAAAAAAATATTTTATGGGATCTGTGCAAATTGTTAGATAATCAGTCACTCAATATTGACTATAATTATAAATAAACTTAGTTAATAATAATTATTATTTTATTGAATCAAGTGGTAATTTGGTTCAGTATTAAAAATAAATCATAGGATTGAATTCGTTAAATGGAATTTCAGAAGAACAATTAATTCTTTTTTAAACATCCAACATTTTATATTTTTTTGTACTTTCAAAGAACTATTTAATTATGACGCAATCAAATCGCTTCAAATTATTTTAACAACAACAAAAAAATGCCATCATTTGATTTCGGAATATTTTTTATAAAAAAACTTTTCAAAGCAAAAGCAAATTTATTTTATCAGTTCTATGTAAAATTTTCTTTCATACACAATTAATAGTAGTTCAAATTATTAAAGACAAATGAGTTATAAACTATTTAATATTAATTATTACTTAATCGAAAAAAGTGATAATTTGATTCATTAGTAAATAATAAATTTTAATAGTAAATTCAGAAATTATATTAAATGAAATCTGTTAAAAAATAATTAGTTTTTTTTCTATTAAATAAATCATTGTTTGTTTCTTTTACTGGTACGTTTAAAAAACTGTTTTGTTGTGATGTAATCAAATCAGCTGCAAAATATTTGTAATAACAACAACAAAAATGTCATTTGATTTTCAGAATAATTTTATTAAAAGAGTTTCCCAGAAAAATTTCAGCTTTTTTTGTTGCTTTTTTACAAACGCCGTGAAACTCGATTAAATGAAAAGTTGAAATCTAATTCACAATTTCGTTTCGAGAACACAGAAAATGGAAATTCGTTTAAACAATAGTTCAGTTCGTTAATTTTTTTTCCATAAACGAGAAAAATATCCCGTTAAAAATAATTTGTTCCAACTTGTAATACAAAGACTTTATTAACAAAAGAAAAATGTATGTCAGCAAAACAGATATCCTTTTTTCCCCTTAACACTTCATTCCTCTTTCCATTGAAATGAATTTGCAAAAAAGTTATAAGAGAAGAACACATTTGCATTAAAAAAATTGAGATCTCTCTCCAACTATTTTTTGCACCTCTCTGCCAATTTTTGTCGAGATATGAAATCTGCGAACCAGATATATGTGTCATTTTTCTTCCAGCTACATTTCTATATTTTAGATTCATTTTCAGCTTTATGGAATTTTTTTAGTTATTGATGAAAGGCTAATGTAAAAATTGAGGGGCTTTCATGTTTTTCACCACCTGACATTGTACCATATAAAAACGTATCTAGAAGTTCATTTTGTTGATTTTAAAATGGCTTCATTAGAAATTTCAATTTTTATGAAAAGGAAGCAGATTGATCTGTTTCTTTTATTCATCCCTTTCTTTATACGTTATTGCATTCTATTTTTCGTAGTGATTCTTATTTTAGAAGAGATTTTTAACAGCATTTTAAAATTTTAATTCTAATTTTTAGTATTTAATCATTAGTTAATACTGAGTATTTATTTGTTAAACATGAGAATATTAAGAATTTTATATAAAAATATTAATAAAAATAACTTCTCAGAATAAAAAAAAAAAAAATTCAACACGAAATTTACTGACGAAAGCAAGCAAAATGTAAGAACATCTAAAAAGTTATAATACTTTTAATTGACAATCTATGGCAATACAAGAAAAACCATTTTCACAAAAAAATACGGAAAATGAAAATAGTATGCTCTAAAATAATTAAATTTTTTAAAGAAAAACCTTATAGCTGAAAGGCTTAAAATAATATAATTTTTTGTTTACATATGGACTAATATATGCATTTTAAATGCTTCGTATCTCTACTTTGTAATAATTACTCAATCAAATTTAAAATATTTGCAATTAGAAATCATTATGAATTAAATGAAAACGTTTAGCGTCCAATTTGACATTTTAAATAATAACAACAATAGAAAATTAATGCTTGCATATTTTAGAATAAGCTAAATTTATTCAACCAAAAATCAAGTATATTTTGTCGATTTATCAAATGGTTCTAAACTTAAAGACTATTCAAATTTTAAATCTCATAAAGCAAAATTATTTACCGTCTTTAAGCAAGTATGTATTTTTAAATTCAGTTTTAGTAAAAATATGTGATATTATAATCCTTCTTATATCTTAATATAATTTAAAAATTCCTAAAACTAATAATTCTGAAAATAACATAAAATGAGAGTTATTTTCAATAAATTTGAAACAAAATTATGCCAAAAATATATGTTAAAAATTAAATATTTTGAAACTTTATTTAAAATTTTTTTAAAATTAAAGTTTATACTTGAGAACAGATTTTACTAATGAATTAATTATAGAATATTTAAATTGCAAAGGAAATACATAAAAGTATTGCACATATTGTTATATCATAAATTTACAACCTTTAACATTTTTTATAAATATACGTAAAAATAAAATTTATGTCACAGAAAATCTTATTTTTTGAATTTTCAAGTGATATAGTAATAGTTTCGAGGAATATACCCAAATTTATTCTGAAAAAAACCAAGATTAAGAGTAATTTTGAATTAATCAAATGTTTGATTAAAAATTAGAAAAATCCTTTTTTAGTCTACACTTAATACCAAACAGGTAACGACAGACCACATTTGTCAACTATAAGTTAAACTATGTGCTTAGGTAATTCAAATTCAACTGTTAGCAGTTTTAAGTTAAACAACATATTAAAGTTTTATTTATTTATTTATTTTTTACTTCCGTAATTTTATGAAATTGTAATCCGCATGGTAGCCAAATTTGTAAACAATATTTTCTAAGCAGATGATAAGCATTTATAAATACTGCAAAAATTAAGTGAATGAAAGTATTGTAATAGATAGAAACTTGACATTTATATTTGAGAAAAGGTTATATTATCCTAGCGTTTAATAAATTGAACGAAATTGAGTTTTTAAAACTTTAGTTTTAGATAACTAGCTAAAAATTTATCATGACTAGATAATTAGTTAAGTATTTTTTTAAACGTATTGCCTATGATCAGGACCCGACTTAGCCTTATTGGTCTGATCAATCTCTGCCTATGATTCAGTTACTCATAGGCACTCTTTACTTAATATATTCAGCCATAAACTGATTTGAAAAATAAAATAAAATGACAATAGCTCAATTTAAGATATGTTACATTTTTAAGAAAAAAAAATCTCTTTCGAATTTTAGAACTTCTCTTAATTTGCAATAAATTATTGCTCTCGGCATTTACGTATTAAATTCAAATTATGGTTATAAATGTTCTTCCTACTTGTTCCGGAGGTTCTAAATTACATGCTTCAACAAATAAAGAACTTTTACCTTGTTTTCGAACGTGCTTTGAATTATTTATCTTGAAAATGTGGTTTTTGAGCAAGTTCAGATAATAAATCGTTCTGTCAAATAAAACAAATCAAAATCGCGGTTAATTTGCCATTCTGATTCGTAATAAATACGAATATATCTTATAAAATGGGTTAAATAGCTACATCATAATTGAAATTAACGCCTAAAAACACGTATCTGGAATGCCAGTAGAATCAATGAATTGATTTATTTTGCAATAAAAAACAGTATTTTAAAAACAAACGTGTTTGATAGTTTCTATTGCAATAATACATTAAAGATAAAAACTATTATATACTATTCTTTTGAATATAGTTTCCACTTCAAACATTTATATTTCGAGTGGATAGGATTAAAACTTCTTTAAATACCGAAATAAAATATGTACAAAAAAGTACGTCTTTTTTTCCGTAATGGTTTGACGTCAATGCACGCATATTTGAAAATTCAGGCACAAAATGAAATTCAAGTATTCACATAATTATTAACTTCTGGCACGAAATGTAAATTTTAGGGAGCAATTTCAAGATGATTGATGAAACCATTCTTCACCCTATTTATTCAGAAAATGGGGAGTCGAACACGGCACCTGTTGAAGGTCAAATAAAAGAAAAAAAGGATTAAACCTTGATTGAGTGCATATATTAGAGTTTTAGGAATGTGATATTTTAGAATTAATTTCATTGTTCTTAGTTTATATTGTATTTGTTTTTCACAAGATTGATTTTATTCCCGCGTTTTCCAACCGTGATTTAACTTGATAATAGATTTGATTAAAAATTAAAAAACAAACAAACAATAAATAGTCTTTGTATCAGTATGTTTGAAATTTATGTCTGTTACTTTTGAAGAATGGCCTGAATTTCCATGCAGATAATTGAACATGTAATTGCAGTGGGTGTGTTGTGATATAATATACTTTTTTTTACTTTCTCATATTAAAGAAGAGTACAAAGTGAAAATGTTGTCATCATCTGAAAATTTAACCTCGAGATTTTGATTAATCTGCACTTTTCAAGCTCTGAAAAACATATTTTTCGAATTAAGCCTCTCTTTGTATCTCTGCGATCATAGTAACTCTATCATGTTTTGAGCTAGACGGATGCTATTTCGTTTATGGTCTTTATAATAAATTTGCAGATTGTTATAAAATTTTAAATGCCTGTCTATTTGTCCGAATGTAAGTGAACTCTTTGGATTTGAAGGTGTAGCTTAGATACTCTATATTCTCAAACTTTATGTCAGCTGTTCAAGTAATACAATCTACAATCATCAAAAATAAAGAAATTTGGAAAATTAAAAAAAAGCTCCAGGAAGGCTTAAATAAATGGATCAGATTTAATTGGATTAAGATATTCGACTACGTTCAAAGGATTTTTTTGAAAAAAAAAATTGAATTTTTAATGACTATTTATGGTTTTTAGATGTATTGTCAATTATAAATACTATAAATACAAAAAAATATTTGAAAATATAATATATTTTGAGAAATGGGAAAATTCAAAGTAAATTTTAAGGAAATTTCACCAAAACGGCTAACCCTATATTCAAAATTGTAATGAAGGAATCCTATTTTTCTTTGAACACAAGTTATAGTATATAATGATGAGTGAAATAAACCGAAATCTACGACAAAATTTGTGATGTAAAAAAGTTATGGGTAAAAATACACGTATATATTCCTTTTTTTCCATGAATTCTCAACTTAATTTTTCTAAAAACACCTGTAAAGGAAAAAACTATTTCATCAACAATAAAAATTTTGGTTCATTTCATTGCCCATATTATTTAAAACACACGCTGAATTTTTATGTATGTACCTCTATTAATTTTAGAGATATGATGGAGAATTAACAGTGGGGATTTTCAATGACAGTTAAAGTTTTGAAAAAATTGAAGTTAGAGACAAATTTTAGCAAAAAAAAAAAAAAAAAAAAAAAGGATTTGTTTAAAATTTTTGTAGATGATAAGTCAGACCTTCCTTTTCCTAGAAAAGATAAACTATTTTGGGAAGAGGAAAGTCTGAACTACAAGAAATAACATCAATAAAATTATTTGACAATGTGGTCGATAACTATTGTAGTCGGATACGTTAAAGCTGATTCACATCGGAACATGTGGAAACGAGTGAGCAGATATATATGCAAAAAAGGCTGCACAGAAAGACCAAATAGATATTGCAGTCACAAAATCATTACAAATGTCAAAAAAAGGAAATTAGAAGAGAGATGACTATGCAGTGGTGGGACAGATGAATTATGTCGTGCAAAGAACGCATCATATATGAATTTATGAATTCCATAATATATGAATAATATATAAATTTATGAATATATATATATATATATATATATATATATATATATATATATATATAAAGATATAAAGCTTGGAAATAGTACATAAATAATAACATTTCAAATATATGAAATGATTTATAAATGCTTGTTGATGAAATAAACAGAATGCATGAAGATTCAGTCAATAAGATAATGCTCATATTTTTTTTTGTTCAGAACAAGAAAATAATAAATATTTGCTCAATGAAAAGGCAAAAAACTCTCTCGTCATTAAATAGATTATAGTAGTAAAAGAAAGTATACTTAAAAGAAAATATATTTAAAGTAACAAAAAGCATCCAGCTCTAATGGAAATATTTTCATGTAGTTATGATAAATTTAATGTTTTCTATAGTACCGTTATCAGGTTTCTTTAATTATTCACCGTGCATTAGAATCAGCTTTTGAACTTTTACATTAAGCAAAATGAGATGAAGCAAATCCTTATTAATCATCATCCCGGACGTAACGTCCTAATTGTTTTGACCGTAAAGGTGCAGGTTTCTATCGAGTTTGACAGTATGCTTGGTTAAAAAGAAACTTAATACAAAAAAAAAATTGCTAATACAAGATAAAATAAATTTTTATGTTACAGTAAAAGTGAAAGATATCATTGTTAAGCTTTTCTTTACACATTAATATATTCAAGCAACATTTTAATTAACAAAACAGAAAGTTCAATGTTTCAATAATTCCGCTCTGCAAAATAAACTTGATATGAAAGCTTCATTTTCTACAATCCTACAATCATCAAATCTAATTGTTCTAATAACTATTCTGAAATAAAGGCTGATTTAATTGTGATATGAAAATTATATCGTAATTGTTATATGAAACAATAAATTTAATCTTCTGTTCTAATTCTTTTTATAGATGTTTAGAAAAATGCCTGATTTAATTGTTAAATGAAAATTTCCTTAACTGTTAAATGAAACAATACATTGAATCATCTACTCGAATTGTTTTTATAACTGTTATGAAATGATGTCTCATTTAATTGCTATATGAAAACGAATTCTTGATTCTAATATGAAACAATAAATAACGATCTCAAAAGAAGTGCTTACTACACATTTTTGTCGCAAATAAATAAATGAAATAAAAAAAAATTCGTATTTTTATAAATTATGAAAGTTTAAATCCATCTACGAAGTTATTTTTTACATTACGAGTACATTTAGCTAATTTCAGAAATTGGTTTGGATTTGAAAAGCCAAAATGTCATTAATATATATTTGAAAATATGTAGCTAATAAGAATCACTTCAATAGAAAGATAAAATTTTTTTAAATTCTGTTTCTCAATACATGCTTTTTAAAAATTTATGAAATAAATTATTTTCATTTTATGCATATGAAAGATTGAAATATTTATTGCGATTTTAAGAGTTTAAGCCCAATTTTATTATCTTTGCTCAATAATACAATTATTAGAGGCTATTTATAATGAAAAAATGTTAAGAAAACATTGTTTCAAGCTACATAATATACATAAAAAATTCTTTGAGCAAAATGAGATGAAAATATGCTCAGTGTAATTATTGAATCTATGCTTACATATTATTCTAATTTTGGGGTTTAGGATTTTAAAAGTCTTTTTTTCTGTACCTATTGATTTGTGGTAATGAACTTGAAAGACTATAGAATCACAGCACACATTTGTTTTGCCATTAAAGAGCAAGTATTAAAAAATATGTTTCTACCGTTTTAAGAAAAATAAAAAGAGAAAATACAAACAAATATTTTCTATCGTTTTCATTCTTTTTTTATATAATAGGAATTTTATATCAGATACAAAATTTACTTGTACAAAAGATGTCTTTCATTTGCAACTGAATTTAAAAACCGCTGTTAAGAATGTCCCAATTATTTGCCCTTAAAAAGCAAGTATTAAAAAAGTTTCTATCATTTTAAGAAAGTGAAAAAACAAACAAATATTTTCTATCGTTTTCATTCTTTCTTATATAATAGAAATTTTATAACAGATACAAAATTTACTTGCACAAAAAATCTCTTCCATTAACTGAATTTAAAAAGAACTTTTAAGAATGTCCCAATTCTCTTAAACGAATGATACCTAAAACACTAAAAAGTCGTGGCATTTTCACAAGGATTGCAACATTGTTAATACAAAAATGTCCCACGACACAAATTATCTTCAGGAAATCACACACCTAATTCAGAGTGACGCAAATTGTAACATAAATGAAATTAAAAGTCTTCCGCAAACTCATTTCTTCCTCTTTAAACTGGTTCAGTAAATTAAAGCTTCAAATATATTCAAATAGAATACTGCGAAATCTCAATTCGCTACAATGCACGTGTCGATAGCGATGAAACAAATAGACAAAAAAAAACAGGCATCACGAACAATTTTCAAGGTTTTTAGTCCACCCAGGATAGGCATGACTTTTTTTTTTACTTCTAATACCACACCATACGTCTTCGATTACATCAGTAATTTAAAAAGAAATCAGATTTCAATCGAAACCGTTATTCAGGGCCTGAGGCAAGAGACTCGGAAGAAGGAAGGTTGATAATTACATCACCCCAACTCATCAAAGATCTCTTACTAAGGCCAACCAGGTGGACATGTCGTTTGCTTGTAATGACCTCGTTGGGGGACCACACCTAAGCGTTTTCTGTTGGTATAAGTCGTTTTTTCACCCTAATTTTCCTTCCGGATGCCTATTTGTCACCTTTGCGTTTTGCATACACTGCGCGTTTGGTGACCATGAAATTTTTTTTGTTCTAGAATCTTCGGAATTCTTCTCTCGGATGATGGGTGGGATGGCATGCGATGATCCAAGTATAAATACTCCTCTGGTTTCTTCGAATCCTCACTCGATTCATCTTGTGTCTTCTGTTCCTTCCTTGGAAAAGCAGCTTCTAAGTTCAAAATGAAATACGTAAGTATATTCTTCTCCATTTTTTTAGATCTCAAACATTCTCCTAAGATAAAATTTTGGGAAAATTCTTCCCCAGTTTTCTGTAAAATTGAAATCTTTCAACAGATTGTATCTGTTATTGATACTTTGAAAGAAATGTTACCACCGGTTGAGATATCCAAAGCATAAGAGTAATAAAGAGTCTAAGTTTTATATTTTTATTCTTTAAAGTATGAGCTAAAAGATACTACTGCTAGTACATTATCAAAAAATGACGGTTTATTTTGTATGAAAATGGATTTAAATTGATATAAACTATTCTATCTATTTTATGGAAAATTAAACTTGATGAAAAATCATGTCCTTCTGAAAGGATTTTATCGTAAAGATTCCACAAATGCTGCATTTCTTCGTTTATATTCTAATTTTTTTTAAAAAAATCTCAAAAATCTCAAAATGCGATGGAATATTTAACAATTTAAATGATTTCTACATATAATAGATTGTCATATAATTTGCCCTAAAAATTAACTTTCCCCAATATTTTATTATCAACTTCATTTATATGATTGCTTTTCATAATATGAATTTCCAAAAAGTACAAATTATCTCAAAAAAAAAAAAAAAAAAAAACCGGTAAAATTCTATATAAAATTTCAACCTAATAATGTTAATTTTATTTTGGAGAATTGGTAAAATCTATAAATTTTTATGCCAGCCATAAGGTTAAACTTGAGTTTACTTACTAATAACTAAAACTCTCCTGAATTTAAGGATGAAAGATAAAAGTTATGCTCTGAAAAAAAAAATGTTCTTAAGAGATCTCATAATTTAAGAAATTATTATATTAAAATTAAGAAATTCTTATAATATTCAAACAAAGATTTGAAGAAAAATACAATAAATGCACTCAAATGTTTTTGGAAAAAATATGTTCGGAAAAAGTATGATTATTTTTATGCGGAAGTTCAATTATAATGCAAGATGTTGTAATATTTGTTATAGTTATATTTGCACTACTTATATACATCTTAAGTTTGTGTTTAAAGAAAAAGCAAATCTAACTTTACTGGAGAGGAAATATTATTAAATTGAACCAAAACTTATAAAGCATTAAACTTCACCATTACTTTGAATTCATTTTTTTTTTCAAGGAAGAAAAAAGGATTTTTAAAATTTATTTTCAGCGAAATTTGTGTAAAAATTTGTTTTGTAAATGACAGTAAATGATAAATTGTTTTAAAAAGTCTAGACATTTCTTAATGCATGAAAATTATAATATCAATATTCTAAAATTATTTTTCAAAAAATGGCAAAAAACAAGTTAAAATTATAACCCAACAAGAAAAAAAATTAATTAAAATGGCAAATCCTATGAAACTATTTTACAATTACTCAATACATCCACGATTCTGCTTTTCTAGGAGAGAAGGAGAATTACAGAAACAGATACAACTTTCTCTATAGATGTTTTGAAAACCCTTGTCTTTCAAATTTTTATGTGATTCAACATTGAAAGGAATATGTACTTAATTAAATTTCTTCTCATAGATCATCGCCACCCTCCTTTTGGCCTCCGTTGCCATGGCTGCCGAATTAGGCATGAATATCGCAGGTCCCGCCTACAACTTCGGATACAACACTGGCGATGCTGGTGGCCATAGCAGAGTGGAATCTGGCACTGCTGGTGCTGCAGCTGGTAGCTACAGTTACATTGATGCCAATGGAGACCGAAGAACCGTCCACTACACTGCCGGACCTGATGGATTCAAGGCTACTGGAGATGTCGGAGTTGACAGGAAAACCGCTGCAGCGGCAGCTGCCCTGGCTGCTCTCGCCCCCAAGGCTCCCCCAGCACCTGCTCCAGTCGCCCCAGTTGCTCCCTTTGTTCCTGGATACTATGGATATTATGGAGCTCCCCATGTCTACTCTCATGTTCTTCCAGGACTCGCTGGATATGCTGCCAGATGGTAAATTGCCAAATCAGATTAATGAAGAAGTTTGGAGAACGACGCTCAAAGGACTGATATTCGGACTCGTGCCATAAAATGCTGCTTTGGGTAACATTTTGCTTGAACAACGGCTTCTCAGGGCTGCGGTTGTGATATTTCGGTGTTAATAATGCTCAACAACAACTACAATCCAACAATCTGTCATAAATGTTGTCGTTGTTCCATCATAAATATTCTTGTCAACAAAGTTCTATTGTAAATAGTAGGAAATAAATTTATTGCAATTTTTAAAAATCTCTTTGTTTTCATTCTTAATGACAATTTCATGTAGTACCTCTTGCTCTCTTAAAACAAGTTCCCTACCAATCGCAAAATTTTAGAATATTGTAGTATTGATAATTTAAAATTACAAACTTCATATGAATGCTTAAAGTAAGTTTAATAAGAGTTTTGTTAGTTGTTGAAAATAGTTATAATACTGTTATAGTAAGAATAGTAATTTTTCTACATAAAAAATATTTCTATTTTGGAATTAGATTTTTTTAAAACAAAGATGGAATACATAAACTGTCTTTTAAAAATAAATTTTACTAGAAAATTTATTCCTAGATTTTATTAGATTTCTAGTTTTTGATTAATTTGAAAACAAATGAATACTTAATTTTATTTCTTATCATTAATACATTTTAATTACTAAATAGCTTAATTCTACATGATCGTTTTAAGCACTAGAGAAAACTTAATGTACTAATAAAAAATTAATAATTGGAATTAATCAGTCCATTTTTATGATGTTTAAACAAAGACATTATTAATACAGTTGAAGTCTGCATTTAAAAATTATCCGAAGACTAAATTATTTTAAATGTGCTTGGGATACTGAAACGATCTACGAGTTGAAATATATTTTTCAAAATCCGATGAAGATTTCTTCATTTTATAAAGAGAAATGCACATTACTCTATTAATGATACATTTTCAAAAATCCAATGACTGTCAAAAAGAGATAGTCATTTTTTAAATATTTGAAAAATATTGATCATGAATCTACCATTCCTTCTTTTTATAAGGAAAATGCTTATAATTCACTTAATTTAAATCTATATAGAGTAATATCACATCCCAACATGCAATTGCTGCCATTACTTTGATGAATTTAATTACAATAGAATTAATTTCATCGAAGTAATGAAAATTGATTGAAAATGACAAAATAAATCATTCTAATGTTTCTGAATGTTCTATGAATAAATTATTATATTTAAAAGACGAACAGAAAGTGCGTTTATTTCAAGATATTAATAAAGTATTAGGGTCCATTTTGTCAGGAAATAAGTATTTGAAAAAATTAATTAATAATAAACTATTTATAAAGGGAATCAATAAAAAATGAGTTGCTCTTTGTAAACAAAAGAACAGTTTATAAGAAAAAAACTAAAAAACAACATTTTTCTATCTATTATTTTTGTAAAGAGTGTACATTTTCTTAAAATAATAAAATTAATTTGAAGTTTAAGGATAATGCTGTAACTACGGTTTTAAGTCAAACAGGAATACAATTTTAATTAACTAAAAATATTAATTTTAGAACAATACAGTGTGGGGAAACTGCGGAAAGTTCGACATTTAAGCAAAATAATTGGCACATATAAGGGACATGAGCATTTTATTGAGTGCTATTGTTATTTTATAAGACGATAATTTGTATTTTCAATTATTTTTATTTATGCTTTCAAATTCTTTTATTACTTTTTTCAAATAAAATTTAATATAAGGATTTAAAAATAAAATTTGTAGTTTCAAACGGTATCACATCTCTTACCCCATTCATAAACACTTTTTTTAAAGGAATAAGTATAATAGCAACATTTATTACTTAAAAATTTGCGATTTATCAAAAAGTTGAATTTTATATTATTTGAAACTCGCGGTTTCTAGCAACTAGTAGATTCAATGAAATTAAGAGCGAATGAGTGCTAATAGTGATAGGGTTTTAATGATTCATCAGGAAATTATTTTTTAAATTCCCAGTCCACACATTGGAAAAATAATTTCTTTTTGAATTTTAGAATAATGTAAATTCTTTTTTTTGAGCTGCAACGTTTTCGATAGCTATCGTGGAAAAACAGAAACTTTCGCCTAAGTACTAAACTAGAAATTTTTTTAAAAAATTGCTCTGGGGCGCATATTTTTTCTTCCAAATGATATAAATGCCAACTTGATAGCACTTGCTCAAACTGTTTGATTTTTCTGAGTTTCAGTACACACAATTTATTTATAAGTTCATAACTTGATTACTCAATTACTAATCATTCTAATATATGAATTTTATAATTTTCTCTTTCTATTCTAGGTTAATATAAAAAGGTGCATGACGAAAAAACTTTATTACCTTTTTATCATTACCAAATTTTTGTATGTTTTAATTTGAAAGAAATAGTATTAAAAAATTTTAAATACAATACCTACTTAGGTCAACAAAGAAATTTTTTAATTTAGTTGCTTTTTATTAAATAATTAGAAAAGAGTCATTAAATCTCCAAACGCGATTGATTCATGCAAGAATTGAATTCACTTTCTTCACCTTCCCGTGAAAACTACAGAAATTCTTGCATTTTGCCGATTGAGCTACTGTCTGTTAATACAAACTGATACAACTCTATTTAAAGCATTAAAAATTAATTAAATTTAAAGAATGAATTAATATTAAAAAACTGTATTAAAATCAAGTTTCATCCACTATAAATTTAAAAAAATGTATTTGAATTTGAGTAGATAAATAAAAAGTATTTTATAAACGATTGAAAATTTGAACAAGATATATAGATAAATAAATATGGGGAGAGTGGGAATCAATAGAAAGAATTAAAAAATACTTATTGAACGAAAAATGTATGGAAAATATTACAACATGAAGTTTTCAACTAAAAATGTTTTTTCTCCCAACAAAATTGCTACAGTTATGAAGAAAATAATTGAATGCAGTATCGTAACAAAGTATCTTCCTTCGTATTTTATCTATGTATAATTTAAATTTATCTCTCTTTCTCGATATATGTGCTGTTTAAACTTGTTTTTTCAGCATTTTACAGAAATGCTATTCATATATTAAATAAAAAAATAGATAAGGAAAAGAAAAATCGACTTATTTTGCCCTTGAATTCCTTGTTTATTTAAAAAAACGATATCATTTACAACTAATTATGAAAACGCTTTTTCTCTAATTGATATGCAATTCAATGTTTTCGATTCTTATTAATAAAATCCTTGTATCTAAAATTATATTTGCTTTCAAGGTTTGCATTACGTTTTATTCCATAAGCTAAACTTTCAACAATGACTTAGAATTTATTGAATGATATTAGTTTAGTTCATTTCTATTTGACATTCTTTCCTACAGGCTTTTTAAAAAAAAGTTTAATTGTAGAAGCAGCAGCTTCACATATAGATACACATGAGCACAGGTCAAATATTTTATTGGTAAAAGAATACAGACATGAGCTTTTTTTTACAGCAAATATATTTTATTTCCTCATGGATGAAATGGAAAGAAGTTTTTCTTAAACTGTTATTAAAATTTCGTGTCCAAACCATGGTAAATTAGAGACATGATACAAATAGAGCAGTACGTTAAGAAAAGTACGTTAAGAAAAGAGAAATTGCGTTAAGAAAAGAGATAGTGTTTGCATTTTAAATTTATATAACTACAGAAAGAAATTTATATGAAATATTATTCTGACTTCTGCGTTAATATGTATGCGCATAATTAAAAAAAAGATGTGCTCAAATAGTTAGAAAATAATTATTTTTATAATAAGGATTGTAAAATATAACAAACACAAACGAGGAGGTATTTTTTCCAATATTTTGTACATAATTGCCGTTTTTGAAAGGTCTCAATTAGTTCAACTTCTAGTTATTAATTTTAAATAAGCATTGATGATGAATTTGATCTTTGACGAATTTGGTGTAAAATTTGATATAAACCATATTATTGCTTTATGACGTTTTGTCGAATATAGTCGACGTTATATGCATTTTTAGATTTATTATAATGTTCACAAATTCAGGGACAGACAGACAAGTAAAGAGATTATTCATGGATTACTAAACATTGGGAATATTACAAGCGGTTCAACTGAAATAACTACATAATAAATTCCATGTAACTATTTCCCTGCTTTTCAGTTATTGTATTTAAATTAATGCTAAAATAGGAAATCCTCAACAAGGACTAGAAAGAAAAATGACATAATTCCACGTAACTTTTTAAAGAGTTTAATCAAGAACTGTAAGTCAAATTATTTGATGTTTATTTTATTTTCTCTTTGCACACTGTTCGTTTCAGTGTCCTAAGACAACCACTTTTTGACGATTCTATCTGACTAAGGTGTTACACGAGGAAGAATGTACGTATTTTCGGAATTTATTATTAAATGTAAACATTTCCTTCATTTTTCTTCCTCTTGCCCCTGTTTTGCCAAATTAAATACACCCCAACGCATACGCAAAAGCTAGGAGGGTTTTAGGATTCGTTGACAAACAATACTTTTTACGCCAAAGAATAAAAAGAAATACATTACAGGAAGGGATAAGAAAATGTGCTTACATTAAATACCATCTTTATAGTTTTGTTTCAACAAAAGAATTAGATAATTAAACAAAAGAAAAAAATACTTTTACATTTATTATAATAAATGTTTCAAAATTTGCTGTAAATAGAGATTAATCCTTGAGAATTTTATACCTTATCACCTGAAAGTTAAATGGATTCCAGTTTTGTATTTCAACAGTATTCGTTTGAAAATGCAAAACTTGAGAGGAAAAAATAATTTATTTTCTCATCACGCATTCCAATAAACTGTTTTATTTTTATAATATAGAGATTTCATTTTAATAGAGAATAAAAAATTTTAATCTTTGATATACACATCAGCATTTCTTTTAGAAAATGTAAATTCAAATTCTGATAGTAGATATTATTTTAAAGAGTATGATATATTATAAAAACTAGCTGAATCGAAAACCCCTCTTGTTTTTACTGCGTTAAGAAATGTAAAAACTGATTTCATGATAATACTATATGAAATGATGAATTTTTGCCCTGAATATTAATAAAATACACAAAATAGCCTTTTAAAAATATATTTTCATAAAATTTTTTGACGATATGTATCATCATAAAAGTATTTAGTTTTAATAAAATTATTTAAAATATCCAATAAAATTTATCACTGAAAATCGCATTAACTTCTACTCTAAGTTAAATAGATCCTATCAGTTATTTCAATAAGTTTTTCCTTTCCGAATTCATTACATTGGAAAGAGTAACGTAACAAAATTTAAGAACTAAACTCAGAGAACAATCAGTTACAAAAGGGCAAGTTACAAAAAATACCTCTGTAACTTCATTTTTGCCATCTCACAAAATACTATTTATAGTAAACAGACTGATCAATTCAACCAACAGAAATGAATACTGAATCATTCAAATAATATATAACTACAAATTGAGAAAGTAACGTATACTAAAAATGAATTTTTGCTCATGTTAGAAATCTCTCTTCTCCAAAGCTGTTGTATCTTTTAGAGTAACCTTTCAATATCTAAACATTAAAAATGTAAGAAGAAAAGAATTTGAAAAAATTATAGCAAAATTCCATTGAAATATAGGAATAAGGGTAGTAGAAAAATATGAGTTCACTTGCACAACAATTGATATAACACATCTGTTTTACCATCATTACTACCTTACAGAAGACCATCAAAACTGACCAGAAAGCTGAAATTCCGCTTCACTTACGCAGCTGAATACAAAACCATACATTTTTGATTAGATAAAATAAGCTAAATGCGACAAACAACTAAACAAACCAAGTAAATAAACACATCACGTGAAAGTCGAAATCGACATTTTGAGCCTGGGGCTATCGATCATGGATGAGACGAACAAGAATTACATCATTCGGCCCATCCAAGCTCTTCGCGCTTAAAGGTCAACCAGATAAACATGTAACTGTCCACTTTAATGACCTCGTTCGGGGCCCCACCTAACGGCTTTTTGCTGTTATTTACCGCTTTTTTACCTAAATTTTACTTCCGGATGCAAATTTGTCACCTTTCGATTCTGGACACATTGCACTGTGGCCATGAAACGTTATTTTCTAAGAATTTTCAAAATATTTCTCTACCATGATGGATGGCCTTGCATCGGATGATCCAGGTATAAATACTCCCCTGGCTTCATCGGATCCTCACTCGACTCTTCTAGTGTCTTCTGGTCCGTTTGATTCCGGGAAAAGCACCTCTTCACCTCCAACATGAAATACGTAAGTATATTTTTCCCATATTTTTTTACTTAATAGTATATTTCGATATGCTCTGTCTAGATATTCGTTTTTAAGATAAAATGAAAATTTTCAGGTGGGATTCTTGAGATTTTAATATTACATCTTGAGAATACAAAACAACATAAAAGGACTCCCAAACATTTAAGGATAGTGAACCATTTTTAAAAAATCCAATATCTAACGGTCTTTTTTTTTTCTTCTTGGGGCATTAATTTTTCCAGAAATGAAGAACAAAGTTCTTTCCGAAAATCGTTATATGAGCAAAAATTTTTTAAAGCGGTAAAATGTTTATTATTAAACATAATTTTTTTTGAAAAAATTATTTCTTTGTGGTTTGATGAATCTTTCAAGAAACCACATTATATTTGTGCAAACTGATACATATATATTCAAAATCTATTTGAGACACACAGTTTGTGAACCTATACAATGCAATTTGTAGATTTCAGCTTGCCAAAAAAGTTAAAATTTTGCAAAGACTATTATAAATTAATAATTTATTACTGTCTTCTTTTATAAAATACTAATCTTTAATGAAAGATCTAAGTAAGTAATCTTAGAATAACTTTTGTACACAACAGAAATTTGTGAAAAAAAATAACAAATTATATAGACTATCTCTGCATTTACTTTCTTCTATGAAGGAAACTGAGAATTATCTTTCGCAGTTCAAGAAGTGACACAAAAGCTTTTACTATTATTTCAGCAATTGACGTGTTGTTATATATGCAATAAATTTTGTTTTAAGCATATATACCAAAAGTGAATTGTGTAACATCAAAAGATTGATTGCAATTTTAGAATAAATTTCTGAAAAATATTCAAATGAAGTTTGAATTTTTTCTTCGAATGTTCCTAGCCAAGATAGCAACTATAACAAGTGCTGCAGTTATATATCATTAATTAAAATAATTTTCAGTTATTAATAGATAGCTTAGAAATCAACTAATTAACGCCCGAGTTTGGATTAATTATTGAAGCTTTTTAAATAAGATTGCTCATAGTTTAGTTAAAATTCATACTTTAATTAATCATGGTTTCAGAGGGAAAAATAAAGTTTTTCAAACTTTCAAATTTTAGAAAAATACACATTTTATTTAGTTTATATAATCCTTATTAAAATATAAAACAAATATCACTGAAATTATTTTATTATTTGGCAAAAGAAGCATTAATGTGTCTTTTTTCCCCCCAAAGATCATTGCCACCCTCCTTTTGGCCTCCGTTGCCATGGCTGCCGAAGTTGGCATGAACATCGCAGGAGGAGCCTATAACTTTGGATTCAACACTGGAGATGCAACTGGCCATAGTAGAGTGGAATCTGGCACTGCTGGAGCTGCAGCTGGTAGCTACAGTTACATTGATGCCAATGGAGACCGAAGAACCGTCCACTACACTGCTGGACCTGATGGATTCAAGGCTACTGGAGATGTCGGAGTAGACAGGAAAACTGCCGAAGCTGCTGCTGCCATGGCCGCCCTCGCCCCCAAGGCCCCTCCAGCACCTGCCCCAGTTGCCCCAGTCGCCCCTGTAGTTCCTGGTGCATGGGGATACTGGGGCGCTCCAGGTTACTCCGTCATCCTTCCTGGTTTGGCTGGATATGCTGCCAGATGGTAATCGCCAAACTTGATTGATGAAGTTTGGAAATCAATGCTCAATGGACCGAAATTTGGATCTGTGCCTTAAAATGCTTTGGGGATCACTTTGCTTGAATTGAGACTTCCTTGGGTTGCGGTTTGTGATGTTTTGGTGTTGATGTTCAACAGAAAAAAAATATTTTGTCGTGAATGTTTTGTCATTAATGCTTTATTGTAAATAGTTGGAAAATAAATGATTGCAAGTTTTTTTTATAAATATGTGTTATTATTTTGGTTGAAACAATTGAATTTTCAATTATTATTTATACAATTTGTAATTTAATTTTTCTACATTAATGATATAACAGAATATGCATCCAGACTTAAGAAGTTAAAATTTCTTGTATTAATTAACAAGATTTGGAAACCTATTAATTTTTATGGAATTATGAAAATAACCTTTAAAATAAGAAAAAGTTGCAACAATAAATTTAAAAATGTTGTAGCTTTGCAATGATAAATTATGAACTTCTTTAAAAAATAATGACCAATAAAAAAATGTGAAACATTCTTAATATATTTTTATAATATAAAGTAACAATTTCGCTCAGTTTGATTTTTTTTTTCTAAGGTATTAAAAATTAGTGGTATTTTGAAGTATTAAAACAATATAGCTATGATAATGCACTATATAATATAGTATTTAATATAGCATTCAATCAAGATTTTTAGGCATTTGTGGTAACTAACTGCTACTCATAAAAGTAAAATTGCAAAATATCATGAATGAACCTGTTTTCAAAAAAAGATCTGAATACAAATACTATTTTATTTTTATAAATTATCCAGGCATTAAAAAATTTCCCAAATCCTATAGTCTCACCAGATGTAACATTTAAAAATAACATTAGTCAAATAATTCTTAAATTACAAGAAATTTATTTTCCTTAGATGAAGCTTTTAAATTTCTATAAAACACTTTAATATCTTATGTACGAAATTGCAACAATTTTAAATTAAAAAAAGAAACAGCAAAAAATTAATTTCTTTAAGGTAATGAGCAATAAAAGAAACGTTCAAATCAATTTGAAGTAATCATAAAATAATTTTTTTTGCAATTACAAAAAAAAAATGTTTATTTATAATTACCATTTAGTGTAGTCTTCCCAGAAATTTCTAGTGTACTCTCTAATAACAGAATTATTCCCGTCTTTCCCTTAGCTAAAACAAGTAATTACACGGTTCAGTACTTACTGTGAATGTCAGATGTACTTCAATTTTTATTTAGATTTTTTTTTGTAGAAGAAGAGAATAAGTATACATTTATGCTAGTTCCCTTCCCATCGATTGAAATCAAATTTAAAATTAATAATAATTATTAATTAATTAAAAAATCAGAGTAACAAGATGATAGATACACCAAATTTGTTTTTCCTTAAAAAAAAGGTTCAGCATGACAAATTGACAAATGGTCGAACTTCTGACCGATTTGACTTAGAGTTTGATACAGATCTACACTTTAAATGCTAAAAATAGGTACCAAATTTTATTTATCTACTGAATGGGTTTTTGTAATTATCCTGCACATGAAAATCGCACATAGAAAATTTGACATAGAAAGATAGAAAAATATTTAGAAATATTAAATATTTTTATATAAAAATATTTAGATAATTCACATAGGAAATTTGAAGTTCATTCAAAAGTTAACAGGAATCTACAAATTTAGTGCATGCCAAAATCAATATATATATGTATATATATATATAGATATTGATATATAAGCCAAGCAAAAATACTAATCTTGCTAATTGTAAGATTGTGGATTGTAATCCAGGAATAAGAAAAAAATAGCCTGTTTCTTTCATTTAATTAATTTTCTGAGAGGAAAAGGTGCTGATATTAGCAGTAACATTCCTTGCATTCAAGCGAAGGAATGCTATTGGTAGAAAAAAATACTATAAATGAGGTGGCTTATTTTGATACACTATGAGAACATGGAGAGAGAAAAAAAATGACATCTAAATTAAAAGCAAATTGCTAACTTTCGATAAAAGCGATTGGAAATGTTTATAGAGGAATTCAATCCAGTTTAACTGCGCATTTAAGTGATAAAAAGAAACATTAACCTTCAATGTTATTCTCAAGTTCGAGTTAATTTAATGGTTACTAGTTGATGGTTTAATTTCGTGAAATAAATTGCGATATCAATCTCTGGTTAACTTGTTCTATCACAAAAACGGCCTTTGGAGCAACATGAAAAAAAACCCTACTCCGCTTAAACAGAATGTAACCTAAATAGTTAAGAATCTAAAGCCTTATTTTCACTACAAGTTACATCTTGTTTCAGGATAGGGTAATTTTCTTATGTCTTGTGTTTTTATCTTCCGGCGATAAATTATTAGTTTATTCCGATTCAATTTTTTCTATTTTGCTAATAATCATAACTTTGAAAAATGTTTTTGGAATAATTTATTATTTCCTATGGCATTAAATATGTGTTACTGCTGAATAGGGTGATTTAGTAAAAGAGAAAAAATAATGCTCATTCATAAAATGAAGATCCCATTGTTCAGAAAGTGTATGAAATATATCATTCAATCTAATTACTTTACTTTGTAATATGAATTAGAAAATTTATATGAATAATTACACATTTTTCTATTTATCCACAAAAACAGGAAATAGAAAGGCATTGGCCTGTAAGTTGGTTTTGTTGTATCGATATGTAAATGAGTAAGATAGAATACTTTAGTTTTAAATTGATGAATAGATAGTACTATTGTTTATAAGTACAGAATTTAGAGCCATCTCTACTTACTGTTTTACTATGCATTTAACATTCTAAAGGGAATAAACTACTGAAAACATGTTTACATAAAAAGGGACAAAGATTTCGAAATAAGGTGGTTTTGCATGGACAAAATTAAATCTGTGGAAATCAGTTTTGAAGAATACAAATTCTCGATATAGATGAAAATTCTTTTTAGCATTTTTAATAACTTATATGCTTATATAAAACAAATACGAAAAAGATCCTTAAAGAGTAATCATTGGACTCTACAGCCTTAAAAAATCCCAAGTTATAAAATTTTTTCAAAGCTTTCACAGGGATAGACTCGATAATGGTAAGAAGCAAGTTTCAAACATAGAAATTCTCATATTACAAGGCATTTGTGGTACACTTTTCTTGTATTTTATAAAAGTTAAACTTATACAATTCATATTGTCAACTATATGTATATGGAAACCGAAATGCTCAATATACAACCAATACGAAGATTTTTTTCTACTTCAGTTATTCAAAACAAAAAAAATACATATTAATTTAATAAATTAATTTTTACAAAAATTCAATGAAAGATCCTATTACAGCTGATAGTTTAAAATTATTCATGTGTATAACAAAATATGAACACTAATGGGCAAGTTGGTGAACAAAATACAGTTCTAGCACAATTGCTCTAATTACTAGAAGTCATTAAATGGAATTTTTTAAAATCCCGTTGTATTTTGCATCATAAAGCAAATACTTTATAACAAGGGCATTGATGTGTCTAATGAATTCCCTTGCTTGTTATCTCGATGTAGCACATTAAATAGCCTCTTAGTAATGTATTTTGCAAAATTCTAATAGAATTCTCAGTTTTATTTATGAAATGTTTTGAAATAAATATATTTCTTGTTATGACCTTGATCTCTATCTAACACCTATGCTAGTCTAAAAATTTTAAATCATAAACAGCGCAAATCCTTTTTGCGGCTTATTTCAATCAATTTTTTGAATCTAAAATCCTTATAGCAAAGAAACCAAATGTTGTTTTAATATATCAAAGAATTAGGCAACCAAAAAAAATAGGAAGCAACTTATAAAAGTTTTTATATTCAGATTGTATTTTTGTATCGATATATTTAATAAAATTAATTTTAGATGTGTATTTAGAAAGTTGATTTAAAAAAAAAATCTGTTTACACTTCAATCGCTTAATTTCATGTATACTCTGAAATCTTAATATATATTTTTTTCAAAATCGCATATAGGTAGTTTAAGCTTTATGAAATCAAAATTTTGTTAAATAAAATATTTAACAAAGTTTAAGTTTTGTAAACATTAAAATTGCCCATTATCATTAACAATACGAAAATTATAGAAAATGATACAATTATAGCACATTAAAAAGTGAATAAAAACCCTTTACAAACTTTCCAATTTTGAGAGCATGAAAAAAGCCCTATTAACCCGTTAGCACATGTATGAGCTCTTTTTGGCCCCATACTTATTCTTTTATTTAGAAATTCTCGGAATTTATATTTGCTGATTCCTTTATCTTCACACTGGAGAGCTAGAAGATCAACTAAGCAATAGATCTCATTTTTTACAAGAGGGTTGGGGCCTGCGTGTGGTAGCATTTTAGATTCTTTTAATTCTCTGATTATATCAGTTAGCAACTTCAATTATTTCAGTTAGAAAATCTCGTCTTCTTAGAGTTAGTAAAGTTAGATCTTCTCGCAAGTCTTCCTGTTTATAGACAGAATGAATATAGCTCCTATTCGTCATATATTCGTGACATTTTGGAAAGAGATCATGTTACAGAGTCGGAACAAAATGAAAATTCTGAATACTCCAGAAAATCTTTTCCTCGTGAACAATGGAGCCAAAACATTATATAAAATGAATTCTTTTATAATATGAATATGTCATCTAGAAATTTATGTTAACAATTCATTTTAGTTTTAATGAGAAATAGTAAAAGAATTTTTTAAGTATATATATATAAGTATGAAAGCCAAAAAATAGGAATTTGCAAAGCTGCATGTTAAAAATTCTTTTTCTAAAAAATTTCAAATGTAAACTATATGTAAAGCATAGATTTTCTTATTTTTTCAATATTTCTATACATGGGAAAAACTACTTATATTAAAGACGATAAGTTTTAATTGATTGAAATGGGGAGAATGGAAATTTATATAGTAAAGGTATAAAAAATAGGGCTATGGAAATTTATACAGAAAAGGTATGTAAAATGAGGCTAAGTTTAAATTTGATTTTACTTATTAAATATCGCATTCGTATTTTATATATTTAATAAATAATAATAACATATTTCTCTAAATAATATAATAAAACATATTTGCATAGATAATATTTATATATTCTACCCATATTTTTTTTAATGCAAATAGCCAGTAAGATAATGAGTAAGTGGCTGCTAATTTGGGGACAAAATGACCCATGCTTGTGTTAATGTCAAAAAAATGAGTACGTGAGTTGAAGTTTACATAAAAGAGTGCCAAATTTTTAATCACTGAGTCATAAAAAATCACACTGATAATTTTTCATCAAATTAAACTAATTAATGCTGGGAAAGAAACTCTAATCATCCGCATTCCAAATAAAACCGACAACCTTCTTTTTTTCGAATGTGATCACGTTTCAATAAAAATAACGAACAAAAAAATTTCAAATATGAATATTTTATTTCAAATATTCATGATGTACGTAGATGAATACCAAACAATACATCTTCGATTGCATCAAAAAAATTAAAAGAACATCATATTTAAATCGAAACCGCTATTTCGAGCCCGAAGCTATAAATTTGGAGTGAGGAGAATGGTAATTATATCACCCAGATCATCGAAGATTTCCGTGCGCAAAGGCCAACCAGATGGACACGGTTGTTAGTTGTCCATATAACTGACCTCGTGGGTGACCACACCTAACGGTCTTTTGATGTCATTATTCGTTTTTTCACCCTAATTTTACTCCTGAATGCAAATTTTTCATCCATCGATTTTGAATATCTCTCTCTATGACCATGAAATTTTTTTTTATCATCAAGAGTGTTCTGAATAATTGTTGAGAATAGGTAACACGACATCGGATGATCCAGGTATAAATACTCCCCTCGCTTCATCGAATCCTCACTCGACTCATCTAGTGTCTTCTGTTTCTCTAGTCTGCAGGAAAAGCAGTTTTCTAAGTCCACCATGAAATATGTAAGTATATTTCCTCGTGTTTTTTATTTGACTGTACCATCAAAATCTTTCAGAAAACGTTTTTATGGAATCGGAAAGTTTTAAAGGTGCCTTTTATCCGTATTCTTGAAATGTTATCACCAGTTATGCGACTGTAACAAGTAGTTAAAAATATTTTTATTTAAAATAGTAGAAGATAGGCATTGCCATTATTCTTTCGTTGAAATGAAACTTATATTATAAAAACACAATCTAAAAATATACATTTTTGAAGTATATTTTTATAATCTAAGTTTTTGAAATGCATACTAAAAATATGCATTTTTGAAGAAAACTTAAGAATAATCTTTCTTCCACATGTATGTAAGATTTTGCTGTAAAATAGGCATAATTTTCTTTTGCCTAGTTTCTATTTCAATATATTTTATTTAATGCTTCAAATCTAAGTTCACTACGATACATATAAATATATCTGCCTATAGTTAACTACTGAAATATTTTCTATGTGCAGTAATATCAAGTTAAAATATTTTTGCAGATATCTTGCTCTATCTAGAAATTCTATTTTCAGATAAGATTAAATATTTCAGAGAGAATTCTTAAAAGATTTCTACTATACATTTTGAATCTACCCGAAAGTGAAATATCTTATCGATTTTAAAGATTGAAATGTCGACGCTGGCTCTAATTTCTAAAAGATACCCTACAGTGGAAGCGGAATTCTAATATCTATGAGCTATGAAGTAGCAACTACCTAGGGAACATATTAATTGTCCAAAAATATAAATTTCTACTACATTTTAAAGCTGTATTTTTCAGATTTTATTTCATTTTAAAAGTTCATTTTTCAATTTTTGCTTCATTTAAAACTTTATTCTTCATTTTTTGCTTTATTTTAAAACTTTGTTTTTAAATTTTTTCTTACTTTTTTAGTTTCAAATAAATTTCTGTTTACGATTCCTTTTTGAGAAATGAAATGAGAACAATATTTGTATCACACAGTTAAAACAAAAGTAGAGCTTAAAATTTGGATTTCACTATTACAATGAACAATTTTTTTAAGTTAGAATCTTTGATTAACTTTTTGAAGAATGCTATAAAATTTTTTTAAATACATGGTTATTTCAAAATAAAATTTCATAAATATAAAAGAAGATTAGAGCAAAAGGCTAAACATAATTATTAAAAAGAAACCAGTAATCTTGAAACAACAGACAATTTTAAATAAGAGCTAAAATCCTAATTAATGAAAATAATTAGTTGCAATAACTTAGTAAAATATTTATTAGATGTATACAAATTATTTAATGAATTAATAAAATAGGAGTTAGTGTTATAAAAGTTATTTTTTTCAATAAATTAATAGAAAATTATTCCTCTAAGGATAACAGTTATGATTCTTATTTACTATAATATCGCATATAATCATAAAATCGTAATCACTTATTTGTTGTCACATATAATTATTCAAAATTTTATTTCATCTTTCCAAAATTGCCCTAAATTTAAAAAAAAAATATTGTAATATTTATTACAAGTGCTCACATGTCACCTTAGAATTTATTTAGAAAGTAATAAACACAAAAAACAAAAAAAGTTTTCCTGATGGGAACTACAAACGAATTCACTCACAATAATATTTTGAGATCAATAAGTGTTGTTAATTAAAAGAGATTGTTTTTAATTTCAAACGTATAAAAATTCTTAAAATAATTCTACATTATTTTCTGAATTTTTAAGTTTCTTTAAAAGCAAAATATAAACATTTATAAATATTTTTTCAGGAATTGTTAACTAGCTCACAGAAGCAATAGTTGAGACATGCGTGTCAATTTACCTTAGTGTTAAAATTACTTTACTAATTAGTTAAAAGTCCATTTTGATTCAAGGAAGCAGATATTATTTTTATTCCTTTAAGATGAAAGAATTCTTGTAAAGTTTAGTAATTTTTCTACGTCATGTAAAATATAAAAACTTTAGGAATAGGTATATTTTTCTGGATTAATTATCATTAAATTAAGGCATTAAATTTATTTTTCAAATTGCTGCCACTGAAAAAAAAATGTTTAAAAATACATTTGTTTTTTAGATCGTTGCCGTCCTTCTTTTAGCCTCCGTTGCCATGGCCGCCGAAGTGGCTGTGAATCTCGCAGGTGGAGCCTACAACTTTGGATTCAACTCTGGAGATGCAACTGGCCATAGTAGAGTGGAATCTGGCATTCCTGGCGCTGCAACTGGTAGCTACAGTTACATTGATGCCAATGGAGACAGAAGAACCGTCCACTACACTGCCGGACCTGATGGATTCAAGGCTACTGGAGATGTCGGAGTTGACAGGAAAACTGCCGAAGCTGCAGCTGCCATGGCCGCTCTCGCACCTAAGGCTCCTCCAGCACCTGCTCCAGCTGCCCCAGTTGCTCCCTTTGTCCCTGGTGTATATGGATACTATGGAGCTCCCCATGTCTACTCTCATGTCCTTCCAGGACTCGCTGGATATGCTGCCAGATGGTAAATCGCCAAATCAGATTGATGAAATTTGGAAATCGACGCTTGATGGACCGACACTTGCATTTATATCATGAAATGCTTTGGGATCACTTTGTTCAAAAAACTGCTTGTCAGGGTTGCGGTTTGTGATATTTTGGTGTTAATGCTCAATAACAACTACAGCCCATAAATTGTCACAAATCTTGTCATTGTTTTGTCTCAAATACTTTATCGTCAAAGCTGTGTTGTAAATAGTAAGAAAATAAATGTTTGCAATTTTTCAATAATTTCACTCTTATTTTATTGTTATCTCTTAAATATTAAAAAATTTCTAAAACGTTATTATAAAAGTATCATAAATACAATATTTTTCTGAAACTTGGAGGCCTTTTGAAATAAAATGTCTTTGAAGAGCATTGAATTTAAAATTGAAATTAATATTTTTTATATTAAATAGTTAGAAATTTTTATTTAATAATTATGAAAATCAAAGGAAATTGTGTTGTTTTTTGCTACATAAGCAAATAGGATTCTCTAATTTAAATTAATACTGAAAAACAGTTATATAATGATTGTTAGGTTCCCAAATCTGAAATGATTATTTAATGAAGTTACAAGAATCTGAATAATACAATATTTTATAAATTATAAAATATACTTTGAATTATTAAAACTCAAAAGTTACATCTTTATGAATAATTTTCCTGTCCTGTACAAACTTTGTAATAATTTTTTATATATATAAATTTCGAAATAAAACAAATATTCCCTCTTTGGAGTTATGGTTAGATACATTCAATATTTTAAATACTATACGATAGTTAAAAAATCGTTTAAAATATTTATACTAGTTAGGGAATATAGATAAGCATGATGTATGGCATACATTATCTCTTTTATGATACGCAGAGGAATTTCACCATAAATCACAAAAACTTTTTCTTCGCCCATCGAAGAAAGGATTTAAGAGCAGTTTAAAGTGAAATTTCTATAGATTGCTAAAAATAAAAGCATGTTTTCAATACCAGTTTTCAAATTTTGATTATTAAGAAATAATTTTAACGTTTTCACCCCAAAGCAATATTATTCTCATTCAACAAAACTATGATGCATTTTATTTAAAATCCTAAATGAACTTAATATAAAATCAAATTTTTAAATGAAAGTATTTACAAAATGAAGTAATGTCGATAAAATATTTCGTTTCTTGATGGAAAAACGTTATGAGAAATTAAAAAAAAAATCCATATTTAAAAAATTATTTTATCAACTATAATGGTCATAAAATGATATTTAATTAAAAAATATATTAGTATACTAATAAATAGCTCTTGAAACTTTAATGTAGACAAATTGAATAAAAATGACATAATAGTAATTACAACAACATTTTGAACTTGAAATGAATTCAGTCAAATTGTTCAAATTCAACACTAAAATTTTAATTTTATTGTAAAATAAAGATGTATATTATGTAAAGTAGATATGGTTGTTTGATTCTACATTTTTCTGAGGTCAAAAATCATTGATAACAAAACCAAGAAATGTGATTGAATATACTGATAATTCGTCGTTATCAATTTATTCAAAGCTTTTCTTGCTAACATTTCGTGTTAAACGTTTTGAATGCGTTTTAAAAATATTTTATTATTTCCTAAGGCACCTTTGTGTTTTCTGAATTGATGGTAAATCATTAAAGGGATAGCGCATTTATTATACGATATAAAAGCATTAACGAATGAAAGGAATTTTAATAATTATATTCAAACCAATAATGTATTTCCATATTAAATTATGTTTTTATTTGAGATAAATTTCGATATAGATACAGATTTCTGAATGGAAAAAATACGAAGTTTTTTTTTTTTTTTTTTTTTTTTTTTTTTTGCAACAATCTGACCAAACTTTCACACATTTAAAATGCTAAATTTTACATGCCAAATCACACATGCTAAATGTTAGTAGTTAATTTTAATTTGGTAAGATTTTTAAAATATTTAATAATATAAAAGGAAATTACATTCAACTTTTAAAATAGTGGTCAATAAGTCTCCCAGTTTATTGATCCAAATATTCAATGAAATTTGGAAGTATTGTAAAAAAATGAGCCGGTTTTTTTCGAAGCTAATTATTTTTAATTTGAAAAATATTTATTCTGAAATATTTATACAATTTAGAATCTTAAAATATTTGGTTTTTAAAATGGATCATAGACTAATAAAATTATTACATTTTTAAAAACAAATAACTCAATATTTCAATTTAATAAAAGATTATAATTTAGGATTTTTAAGGGATATATTTCATTATAGTGCATTATAAAATATGATTATAAATTACAAATTACTTCTCTTTTTTCATGTGTTTTATGAAATAATTATTGTAAGAGAAAGTTAGGTGCCAATTGCTATCATCTATTAGTTTCTTCAGAGAAAACAACATGATACAGGATACTTTAATTTAATAAGGGATTATAATTTAAGGTTCTTAGAACATTTATTTCATAATTTCAAAATTCGGAATTACAAAAAAAAAAAAAAATCTTTCTATTATGAAACAACACGTACACAACAGAGTGAAACTTAACTGACAATCTCATAGTTTGATTTGTTTCCCAAGACGGATATTAGACTATTATTTTCTTCTTAACTATTGCATTGACTTATATATCGTCCCAAATGACTTAATATTCTATTTAAAACATATTAAATTCTATAATAATTAATTTTGTAAAACAAATTTGGTCTTCAAAATCGAAATAACGTAGTGAAATTTATTTTAATTTATAATTTTGTTTAATATCAATGAATACAATCGAAGGTGAACGAAAAACGACATTTACAATTATGATAGTCTGAATTAAATGATTTCTATTACTTTAAAGTCCTAGACAGTAAAATTTATTCATAGAGCAAAGCATATAAATCCTTTCATTAATGAATCATCCTTTGAATTTTGAAAAAAAAAATATGTTTCCGATTTCTTATTCCAAATTATATAAAACCTCAAATACAACTTCAACACTATCATAAATTGTAACATTTATTACCGAAAATTTCTTAATGTAGTTTAGAAATCAATTCCTAATTTAGTTTCAATAAAATTAAAAGCTACAAATCTCATAAGTCATCTAAAAAAATAGCCATTTGCTTCTTTGAATTAAATCTTTGGATTTGAAGCTATGAAATTCATGGATTATGCAATTAGATAAGAGTTTACTTAATGTATACGCTCAGGAGCATGATTATTGAACCAGGAAAAAGACATAGTTGCTGAAAACTTATTCATGAATCTTTTTAAAAAATAGAACTTTGAAAAACCTAGGCTACTGTTTGGTAAATGGAACTGACAATTTCTGTTTTCCCACGACGGCTACAGTTTGCCAAAGACCGTCATCAGAGAACAGACAATTCAAATCCGCATGACGTCAGGTAGCCATAGCAACCTCTCCTCTCCGATTCATGCACGTCACCTGGAACTCTCTCGGTTAGCTAGATCAATGTCGGCAGCACACACCTCCACACGCTGTTTTATTTAAATTTCATAAAACCATCCTCAGCTCTCAACCAATACCATCGCTGCGCGAGCCAACAACGCAAGTATCTATTCCCCCGTTGCCAAAAATTTAATTATAAAAGTTTTTTTCATTTGAATGCAGGGAAATACAAGTAAGATTAACCATAAATGCTTAATATTATTATTTGTTCATTTGGGATTTGTTAAACATATGGTAGACTTTAAGAATATTTGATTCTTTTTTAAAGATGAAAACAACGCAAGATCAATTAACTAGTAAAATTGTGCTTAACATGCGATCAGACTTGGTTTTTTTTTCTTTTGCCACTAAGGAGTTTTCATGACGTCATTTGACTCAATGCATTTAGTTTGTTCGTCCTAGTTAGATTATATATAAATGTAAAAGTGTATATTAAATTTTTTCGTAATTGTATTTTCTGAAAAATTAGTTTTAAATATTCTGAATTACTTTTCTTTTAAATTTATTCCCTTTTTTATCATGTTAGTTTGTTTCTCATTTGTTTAGTTCATTTACTTTATCTCAAAATATAACTGTTTTCCAAATTATCAATTCATATACTATTGTTATAATATTCTTAGATATGGTGCTAAATTAGAAATTTGTATTCGATTTAGTCACTAGTATTAGAATACCGTATATGTATTGTAGTGAATTTTTCATATCGATGGGAACCAAAATGTGCCATATTTGAATTTTGGTCACAAGTTTTCAATTCAACTTTTTAAACTTACACCAGTAAACCATTAAGTGGTTGATTTCAGTTGTTTTTCCAAACTGTTTTTTAAAGTTTTGAAATATAGAAGTGATATAATTTTTTCAAGCAGATATTAAAGTTTTCAAAATTAATTGAAAATCACAAAACAAATGATTGAGAAATAAGCATAAATTACTTTGTGGGAAAGTTAAAGAAAATAACGAACCCGATTACTTTGAATAAAACCTTTTCCTATGAACATCAAAAAGTAAAGATAGATGGCGAATAATCAATTAATGAAGATGATAAGTGAATAATAAAATAATAAAAATGAACGATAAATAATCATCGAATGAAGCATGAGTGATGAATAATCAATGAATGATAAATAATTAATTAGTACCTGATAAATGAAGAATATTGATATAACGGCGATGGAACATAAGGGTAAATAATGAATAATCAAATAATAAAAATAAATAGTGAATATATATATATTATAAGAATGAATTATTTCTCTTATAATGATTTTTGTCTCTTTTGGGGGGAAGAGGGGTAATTTTTCATCACTGCATAAGAAAAGAACTGGTTCTTGAATGTAAATATTTTGGGATATGGAGCGAAAGAAAGAGCTAGTTATAAATTGATATAAATGATGCATCCAACAACAGCAAAAAAAATCTCACAGGTATTTACTACATTTTATTCTACTATTATGGCTAGTACTTTTTAAATTATGCAAAACTACAGGATCTTGCCGTCTCTTATTACTTCTATGGCACAAGAACAAGTGTAAAGAGGAAAAAAAAAACATTATTCCACAGAAATAAGACAAACTAATAAAGAATTTCTGCCTCTTCAGCTGTTAAAGGAAAGTCAAACGACGACTATCCACAAAAATCCTCTGGAATCGTTTTGAAAAAACAAAATGACTCCAAAAAACATACCATTTCTCATCCGGACGTGGCCTTCTTATTTGAATGATAACGACCGAGAAACGACTTCTCCCACAATATAACGACTTAACGACGACATAAAAATACCGACACTATCTCATTTGCGTCAGGAGATGCAGCGATATAAACAGAGGAGATGTTGAAACAGTGAGGAGGGGGAACTTGTGCTTCAAATGGTAATGATCAGGGCAGGATTATTTATTGACCAATTAGTTAAAGGAATATTGGCCAAGTTGTTCTTCAACAACAGAGTTAGAGCTTGCTAATAATTCTGAAGCATATTGAGGAGGGATTTATGAAACTTTGCGAATATATTTGTTATCCAAATTTCTTGAGATTAATTCCACGGTGCGTTAAATCTGACGAAGGGTATTTTGTAATCTTGTTTAGAAATTTACATGTTTTATCGATGCTATTTTTCTGGAAAATTTTGGAATAGATTGATTTTTTGCATTTTTGGCTTATCTGGATTGAAAATGTTCTGTTTCAGTTTTCTTAGAGCTGGAGATCCCACATTGACACTTCTCTTTTACAAAAATTTCTTTGAATAATTTGCTTTAATCTGGTGAAAGTCTGCAAATAAATCACCACGAGGACGTAAATGAGAAGTCAGGTTATTCGATGCAAAAAAAAAGGAGTTTGACAAAATTATTGCTAATGATGATTTGCTGTGCTTAGTGATATATGCGGTTGTTGCATGATATATGTAATCATAAATCATAGTACCTGTTTTTCGTAGAATGTTTGCAGACTTGACCTAAACCTTTCCTTCTGAATACCTTGGGATTATTAAAAAAATCTTTGTTGCTAATTATGCATTAGATTTTTAAATCTCTGAAGTAATTCGAACACAAATTCTGAAATATTTCGAAGTAGAATAAGCTTAGAATCGTAAGAATTGCCTTTTGAAAGGACTTAAATTCAACAAATTATTTTGGTTATTCTTAAGTGAAAATACATTACATCAAAACAAAAAAAATTCGTATTTTGAAAATAACAAATTTTTAAAAGAAAAAATTAAAAGAATGATCATTAAAATAGTCAAAAGAGCACTTTTCATTAAAAAAATTTTGAATTTTATTAATGAGCATAAACTTTATGAAGACAAGAAAATTGTCTACATTATAATGTGCATCTTAAGAAATAAAACTTATTAAAATTATAAAGTATTTGAATACTTGTCATATAACTCTTTAAATATTATAATTATAATTTCCTATGAAATCTACCTTCTCATCACAATATTATAATTAATTTCTTATAAAATGGAAGAAAATTCTTTTAAATATAAGAATATGTAATTTTATTTCCAGTTAATGAGTTTTTTTCTCTATCTCTGATATACACAAAGTGATAAAAAGACTCTTCTCCAAATAAATAAATAAATAAAAACATACACAATTGAATAAAAGAAGAAAATGCTCAGAAATCTTTATGAAGGGAAGTCTAAAGTTGATCTTTCACAAATGGAGACACTTTAGAATCGCTCATAAGGGGCAATAATTTTTCAGACTGAAAAAGCAATAAAAATGTCTCCAAAACTTAAAGTAAAAAAAAAACATTGGAATTTCCGATTCTTTCAGTCACAAGCTTAGATAAGATTTAGAGCATACGGATGCACTGTTATATCAAATAGTTTTGAGCTTGATTTTAAAAAAAAGCTGTGACATGAATCAAGTTAGGAGATTTCACCAATACTGCTTTTCTGTAGCAGCAGTCAATGCTTAGGATTAGGATCTCTGCTTAAGAGAATAATGGTATTGGGACTTGATTTCGCCCAAAATCAGCCACGGTTACGGCTTTAGTAGATGTTAAATTTACTACTCTGGATTAAATATCCTCAATTTGGAGCAGCTTTAAAGTTTCGAGTTTGGGTTGTGCAAACTGATTCAGACATTTTGTGGTCTTAGGGACAGTAGGTTCGGAGACCTATCTTTTAATAAATTTGTCAGTTTATATTCATCTTTAATTTTTCATTTAGTCAACCTGTTGGATTTAAGGTTATTTTTTATTTTATTAATCATGTGAAAATTCTTGTAGATTTATTTATGCCTTTATTAGTAGTAGAAGAAGAAGCAACATTAAAGTTTTATTATTATTTAAGTAAATGACCGGTGCTTTTAAATATTATGTTACAAAATGTTTGTCTGAAATGCACCACAAAAAATTTGAAAATAAGAGTAAAATAAAGCAGACGCAAATCAGTCAAATGTATTTATCAAAATAAGAGCATTATAATTAGAAGAATTTATATTTATCACAAATGTATTTATTTGGCAACTATGGGTTATACAAAAATTGACTTTTTGAGAATTGGTTTACAAATTAAATAAATTTTTGTCTAAATATATACGATGAGAGGAAAATATTTTATTTAATTTATATAAAATAATAAAACACAAAATCCATATCAAAGTTAATATTAAGGATTACATATTACTGACGAAATTAAGGATTAGGTATTACTGACACAAAATAAAGAAAACTCAAGCAAAAATTTCAAATCATATTTCTATTTTTTCCACCACTTTTAATTTCTCCTAATAAATATGTTTGTAAAAACATAAAATATATACTGAAAGGTGGCTGTGTCTTGTTCTTATTTTGAACTCAATATTGCCTGAAATTGAAAATCCTCGTTCACTAGCTACTGAGTTTGGTTTTATAGTTTTCATGGTATCAAATGATAAATACATTTCCTCCTTTTATTCGTTCCTAGAATATTGAAAATTCAGCTTTCAGTGTTTTTGGATTTTTAAGTTTTACTTCTCAGTCTTCAAGAAACTTATGAATTGATTTTTCCATGGCTTCTTTTAAAAAAAGGCCTTACTCTGGTGAGTAGCTTCTTCGATTTGCTCTTCATCAGAATAGGTTCCCAAATAAGAATTTGGAAACATTCTTAACAATATCTTTCAATCTAACTTAATAATTTCGGTTTTTGAAGTTAAAAAAAGTAACACTGTATTTCAATGCTGAATTAGAAATGCTTTGGGGATTGTTCAAAGTATACATTGCACGTCAATGGTCAATGCAAAATGTTGAAAAATGTGTTTGCTGCCCGTTGCATAGAATGAATAGCAAATCAAATAAGCTTAAAATTAATTTTTACATCATAATATGAATTCTTTAAACCAGTTTCCTTAATTTAAAACCCATTTCCAAATATGAAAAATTTACTTTAAAAAACTGCTTTCTGAAAACCAGGTTTGAAAATCAAATCCTGTTGATAACCACGCTAATAATATTTGATCCTCAGTCAAACTGAAAGGGTGGCTTTCGAAATCGAAAATCTGCCACTGCTGGGTTTTTGATATGTGATTTTGTGATTGTAGTTGTATTATTATGCTAAATTTCGTTTACAATCGATCAGTGAATGACATCAAAAACTTGTATTCGATTTTCGAGTACGTATGTATTTAACTGCATGCCAGGATTAATCAACAAAGTTCGAATGATAAAAATGTTGGATTCATTCAAAAATGCCGAGGATCTAGATTTCTTGACTATTATTGACGCTTATCATGTGAGGCATGACAAGGGCGAATTTTATACTGGTGGAAGGATTTATTAAAGACAACGCCTGCTGGTTATAAAAGTAAATTTTCATACTATTATTACGCAAATAAAATAATTTCCAAATGATGGAAGTCATTATCCATCGCATTAGTATCACTAAATACTTTCCAAAGTACTCATTTCTATAATAAAAGTAGCTTAATTACCGAGAAAAAAATATTTCAAATAAATTTGGTTTATTTATTAAGGTTTGCAGCTATAACTTTCTGATGCGCTTTAGATAATTACAGTCCAGTTCATAAACCGTTAGTTATCAAAGAAAATGTTTTGAAGCACGCATCCACTGTTCTTCCACACAAGCGCGAGAATTTAGTTTAGGACTAAATAAAAATTACTTTCATTTAAAATGTGTCATGCATGGAAAAAAAAATATACCCTTGAAACATCATTTCAAAAATTCTACGAAAAGCTTCTGCTGTTTTCAGTGTTAATTTGATAGTTAACAACGAAACGGGGAAAAAACGGGGAATGTAGAAAATTTAATTACTTTAAAACAGAAGAACGAAGCAGATGAAGTTTTGTGCTGTTAATTTAAATTTTCATAATTAGATAGAAAGACTATTAAATCTTGGAGCATTTTGAACCTGAGAAAGAGCATATTACATTGCTGAGATGAAATGTTTATGATTTTGGCTAAAAAATATTTTTTAGATTGTGTGAAGATTTTTCGAAGCTTTTCTTTTTTAATTAAAAACCAAACTCATAACTTTAATCAATAGAGATTTTTTTATGTTGTATATATTTTTTACTACCTGTTTATACAATGCAAAGAAAGATAAATATTAAATGCTTCTGCAAATTTAGCTTGAATTGTGGTTGTTATATTTAAAACAATAAAAAGGTAAAAATTATGTGAAATTTTACTTAATAATGTTTTGCTCATTTGTAATTCTTAAAAAAAAATGCTGCTTAAAATTCAACATATTTATTTTAAAAGCTCTAATTAAGCTCGCTTTTTTTTAATAATGGTAATAGTTCACAAATATGTAACTTAAGATTCATTTTTAAAATTTAATCTTGTTTAAAGATAAAATTACAGATTGTTGATGCACTTATGAATATTTTCATTCATATTATATTAATATCAAGTAATTTAAAAATAAATTTATTTTATTTCATTTATTTAAGTAGATATTTGAAAGTAAATTCTAAATATTGTTGTATTGTATACATTTTATATGTGTGTGCATGTATGCATCTGTGAGCATGCATGCGTGTGGTGCGAGTGTGTGCGTAAATGCGTATATGTGCGCGCGTGTGTGGGTTCGTAAGGCTAAAAAAAGATTGATTTGGAATGTTAGGTCATTAAGGTTGGAATCTATTATGAACCTACCTGTTCTAATTAGTTTTGTATAAAGAATTAGAGTAAAATTCTAAACACATATAATATGAAAAGATAAATCTATATTACGTAAATATAACAATATTAAACTTCATTTTTCATTCCGAATTCCTCTTCCATAAATATGCTCAGAAGTTTTCTCTCTCTAAAATTCAAGCAGTTCATTTCTTTCACACAACTTATATTGACAATGTCTTGAATTCGAATCTATAAATGCATTTACTTTCTAAAACTCTTTGGCTACACTGTAAGTGAAGAATGTGTCTGAACGCTTAAATCTCACGAAAAGATAAAATAAAATAAAAATATGAATCCATTGATGACCAAATGTCTTCTTTATGGAAATCACTGTAACACCAAATGTGACAAGCCCCCGTGGCACATCGAGCAATTTTTCATGTCTCAAATTCCATTATTCATCATGTCTGTAGTTCGAGGATGGAAAACGTTTTATTTTCTAGCGAAGTGTTGATGAATGCTTTCAAGAATTCGTTCTTTAAACGGGCGTCAATTTGCATCTGTTGTCAAGTGCTTTCAAGCGAAATATAAAAATTAAGATATTTTTGAAAGTATACAAGATGTGGTGAACGGATTCTTTTTTTTTAGTTGTTCCGAAATCAGTGATTAATTAGTTTGATTTAATTTTGGAAAAGAATAATTTTACGCTCTCATTCTCAATTGAGATTAATTATTTTGTGAAGGAGTTTTACAATATCAATGTAAAGGAGATATAAATCAATGGTGATAAAATTAAAAGATGATAAATTTTTTACATTTTCTTCTTATTGAGACTATTATAATTAATTTGTAGTCATATAATATTATACTTTAGATTTTATTGACTACAATGCTATAATACCCTTTTCTCTTTTGAAATATTATTTTAAACAACGATTTTACTTCCTCATAACGAACTATGTAAAAAGTAAATGCTATAATTTACAAAATGTTCGAACTTGTGATTTATATTTATTTTGATGCTTCAGATGCCGTTCATTTCGACTACAACCTAAAACTGTTTGTAGAATATAACCAAAACTGTCTGTAAAATATAATCCAAAAACAGAACAAGCTAGAAAAATGAAGAGTGACATTTAGACCTGACATTGAAATTTCCGATTTGTATCAAATTTTGAATGAAATGTGTTAATGGAGTGTCTGCTTATTTGACAATACATGAACATGTTAACATAGCAATAAACTGAATGAATGAAATTTGGCATCTAGTTGTAGTATTATAATTATATATATTAATATTCTGGATTCAATTTACACAGCACTTATAGCTAGCTCACACATCCATTATATAGTGCACATATCATACACTACATGTACTTAGAGAAATGGATGTTAGTATGTGTCCTAGATAACGCACTTTAAGTTTGCATTGATTTTTGTTTTGAAATCTGTCAGAAATAAAAATCAAAAAGTAAAAACATGATTTTCTACAAAAAATGATAAAATAAACAGAAGTTATATTGTGCAAGCCTATGAGAAATTCCCTTGGGAAGCACATTCATTGGGATTTTCTTTAAACAATAATTTGTGATTGATTGTTATAAGAACCATTAGAAAATTTAGTGGCTTGTAAGAAGTTCTGAGTTATTATAAAACATTTGATTCAATTCAGTAATTAAAGGTTTTATAATAAATTGATAATAATTCTATTAAATCAAAAGCCCATTTAATTAAAAAAATTTAAATTTACATTTCAGGGCTTTTTTGCTAAGCTGAACAAGATAATTTGATGCGATTATATTTTCCATCAATGATTGTATTAATTTACTATATATACATATTGAAATAACACTATATACGTATTTATCAAATAAAAAGAGATACCAAAACTTAAATAGTAATAAAAATAGCTTAATTGTTTTGTATTTTTCTTCTTTTTTATATACATAATCGAATCAATTTATTCAATATGAAAGAATGAATTTCTATCGATTTGCATTTTTATAAACATTACTAAAAATCAATAGCACACTTATTAAAGATTTTTCAAAATCTCTTTGAAATGCTTTATTATTTTGAAATACAGTTAAATCATAACGACTTTTATAAAGTGTTATTATAAATACACAGATTTATGAAAAATTTAAATAACTATGTAATGGAAAAAAATAGAAGAAAAAATCATAAAAAACATAACGCATATTCCTTGTAACATTATATCAATATCACTCCTAAAAATGTCATCATTTCCGTTCTTTGAAATATTATCAACAAATTTAAATATAGTTTCTAATTTTTCTTAGCACAAGTTATTGTATTGATGATATATCCAAACAATGAACCATGAAATTGCTGCATTTTTTGTTTTAAGAAATATAATGCATTTTGAAAATTATTCATAATTTAATACATTATTTCTCGGAAAATTGGCTGTATTTTCATGTGAGATAAGTGTGCCATAATTTTAAAACCAATTTAAAGAATTCTGTAACGAAGTATTTTAATTCATTTAATAATGTGAAATTTTTGCTATTTTTCTTATCTATTTTTGTAATGATGCATCTTGGGGAATTTTTATTCACAAAACGTTTGATGCATAATATCACATGAAAATAAACAGTTATATCATTATTGCACTCTAATTTTGCTAATTATTTAAAAGAAATATATTACACTTACCTTTTATTGGCTACTGAAAAAAATGGAAATTCTACTTCGTGCGTGAAGCTTGAATTCGAAATAAAGAAGTTTTAAATAAAACCAAGCGATTTCTCAGAATTAGAACAAACGATTTTTTTTACATAATTGGAAAATAATAAAAATAAATTATTTATACGATAAAAAATAAAGATAAGTGAATTTGAAATTCTTTAAAAACGTTTAACTAAAATGATTTAACTATCGTTTGAAATTATTTGATTAAAAAATAAGTTATTGTTCAATAAATATTTTTAATTTTTTTACAATAGCAATAAATACTAGCAATTAATTCCTTATTCAAGGAAAAAGATTAATATTGAATCTATATTTAGCTCCTTAGTTTTGTTTATGATTTTGGCAACAAAAGTAAGAACTAGCTTGTAAGTTTCAACAAAACTTTGCATAAATTATTTTGAAAGTTTAGAACTGAACAGATTTCTTTTTAATTTAGAAAAAAATATGAGCGATGCAAAAATCACTTCATGCAAAAAATAAGACAAATTATCTATCAAATGGACAAATAATAAATGTATGATAAAGGATAAAAAGAGTAAGTCCATCAATGCATTTGAAGAATTAATATTATACCACGGCATTTAATTGAAATAAATTTTGATAATACGTAATCTCTAATCTATTTTATTTCACTGCTCTAGTTGCATTCATAAAATAATTGGAAACAGATATCGTCTAGATATTATTTCGTTCACCATCATCTATCTCACTTATTTTTTTCATAAGTATTCCCAGTTTATAACTGTCTTTGTTCCGCTCCTCTAAATCATCAATATCTATCCATGAAACATATATCAAATGAAAAAAATAATAAATCATGTAAAAAGTAAATACGTCAACACATTTGGAGAATATACACGAAATTTCGTTATTATGCTACTGCAATTGATTAAAAGGATTTTTTAAACTTATAATCGATTTATTTCACTTCCCTCTTTGGATTCATACAATAACTGGAAACAGAAGTTTCGTTCAGATATTATTTCGTTTACCATCATCTAACTCAACTATTTTTTCCATAACAGTTCTGGAATGGCAATTAGAATGGGACATTAGAGAGGCAAACAGGCTTTATTATATCAAAAATTCCATTGAAGGTTTTCCCAGTTTACAAAACAGAGTATTCAATACAATTATTTCCTGTTTAAGAATTGGTCATACTAGACTTACACATAGTTGTTGGAACCAACAACATTAAACCAATGGCTAATGATAATTCAGCACATTCTTATAGAGTGCCAGGTTTTAGTTCTCAATGAATTCAATGTTTTCCTTCTCCTCACATTAATTTAAAAGACATCCTTTATAAAGTACATCATCTTAATCTTTTAAAAAATATATAATGGTTTCTTCTTTCTTATATGAGTGTTATTCAGCATCCTTTAACGTTTCAAAACCTTTATAACAGTTTTTAAAAAAATCCAGAATATAATATTTACAACAGACGTTTTAATTAAGTTTTAAAATGTGACCCTAAACCTCTATATGAATCATGTGTTTTCATATACCTTAAGGTTGGTGCTGCATAATCACAAATGATTTTAGCGCCAGTCATCGCCATTAAACTCAAACTCATAGCCATTTCCAATTTATAACCGTTTTTATTCTTCTCCTCTAGCTTTATTTAGGCCATACTTAGAAACCGAAGTTCAATTTAGATATCATTTAGTTCCCCATTCATCTTAGGTATCTACTTTGACGTTGCCATGTGCGGTACACGAAACGGCAATTCCATCTTCATTCAGTAAGTCATTTGTTTCCCTTTTCCTAAGGTCCCGGTTATAGTAACCTCCTCAGTCTCGAAAATCGGTTTAAGCTCTTGCACATACCGGAAAATCCATTCGGCTGAGAGCTTTAATTTAAATTCCTGGTATTTCCGCTTCGAATTCCGTCGAGGGACACTTCTCAGTCAAGATATCAACTCGCTGAGACTCCTTTCCAACTTGAAGGGTCCTCCACACTGGAAAAGAGAGCCCTCCTCCGCGTATCGGCCAAATAGCCAATAAAGGTGGACACAAAATGGCCTTAAGGGATGGTAATTAGGTTCTAACTTGTTTGCATGGCTCAGTACCCTGCACTGTTGAAGCTTTTACGAAGTGATTACGGTTAAGGGTTTTATTTTGCTCTCATTATTTCGAGCAGGATTTTTTATATCTTGGTATATCACTACATTTTACTTTGAATTATATTTAAAATACAGATGTATATTAACTATATAAATATGTGTGTGTCTGTGTTCAATGATATTTTATAATCTACTTTAAATTCTAATTAATTTTCTGATTTTTATCTTAATTCAGCCTATGTTAACTTCATTTCTCTTATTTCCTAATCGAATTCTTATTTTTTTTATTTAACATCTCTAGAAAACTTATTATTATTCGTTATTTTACGTTCCAAATGAAAGGATAAAAATGCCTCAAATATGCCTTCCAGAGATATCTTCCATTATCTAAATAGACGTATGTCAAAAAAATCTTTATCAGAAATTTCTAGCAATGTAATTGAATTGAAAAATTTCGGTCATTTTGCTCATTAATCGCGATGTAAAAATCCTTGTTACTCCTTGTCAAACACGAATTTATTTATCAAACATGCCGCAATTCAACAGGAGAAGAGAGTATTTATATTTGATGATGGATTTATTAATGGAACTAAATTATAATAGTACATTATAATAGTAAAATTATAATCTCTATGCCAAACTGCGTATGTAAGCACAAAATTATTGTTAAAAATTTGCAATATTTCTTCCTTACACTGGTAGTCTTATTGTTGAAAAAAAAACTTTACAGATGCTCTAAATAAATGGTGATTTGATAATTAGACTGCATCCCCAGCTCTTGGCGATAGGAATGAAACTCTAGAAACTTCAACATCTTTCTCCAATCTATCTATTGGTGTCCTGTTCTTATAGGACACATTATAGTACATATAAATCATTGCAACATATATTCAGACAAGAACCTTATAGAAAATGTTAAATCTACTCCACATCGGAGAGGTATACAAGATATTAAAATGCTTTTGTGATAAAGAAATCGAAGAAAGAGAAATACATTTCAGAATCCTGAATATGCATTTTTAAATTGAGAAGTTTTAAGAAACAGTAAAGGAACTCTGGAAAACTTGGGTCAAACAAATCTCTCGAACTTATGGCTTGTCAGCAAGATATGAAATGCCAAGCCGAAAGGAACAATGCTAAATGAATGATTCTCGCAGCATAATTTAATCTGCTGACTTGTGCATTTTAAAGTTCTGAGAGCCGAAGGGTACTTAAAATCAAGAGCTAGAAATAAGATCTGTATTGACTAACCACTCAGTAAATGACTGATAAATTGTTAAGGGCTTTTAAAATTCAAACTTTCTTGAATACAAATAAAATTTCGTCATCTTAGTTGTTAAAATTAGGTTTTTAAAAAAATTGATATGGATTTAGTTTAGACGAAAGATAAAATTTAATATTCCTTTTGATGTTTTGTAATAATTAAAAACTGATGAAATCTTTATAAATCAAATTTCATATGAAATTCATTATTAGATATTATTAAAATCGAAATAAATAAATATCAAAGGATAAAATACAGTAGGGTGAAAAATCCAAACATTATGTACAAATGATATTATTAAAATAATATCTGTCGTCTTCGATCAATGTATTTCTGTATATTATGATTCTTATAAAAACTAATTTAAAAATCCTTTATAAGCATGAAAAATTAGAAATGCATTTTTAAATATTTAAAGTTAACATTATGTTGCTCTTTTGCCGTCTATGTGAAACTTTCCCCTAACAACTTGATCCACAACCAGCAACTACAATTTTTTGTACTAAATGTTTCCCTTTACGGATATTCATAGGGATTTTTCTGTTTACATTCCATGAACTCCGTAAAAATTTTCCCCATTTTTTTGTTTGTGTTATGGGGTCCTGTAAATAATAAAAACGATTTTTTTTTATCTTAAGGAGTGAGATTTATTTGCATTGTGGCATGAATCTTTTAGCTGGTTTGTAGAAAAAAGAAATATGAAACGGGTAAAAATTAAATCAACAGCTTTCCAACAGGAAATAAAACTTAAAGATAGGATTTTATATTAAAGGTCATTTATTTAAGATTTGAACGAGTCTAAACTGGCATTAAAACTTTACTAGAATTAAAATTAATGACTTCTCCCAAAAGTGGAATTATTTTGTGGAATTTATCTCCAAATGAGATACAATGAATTTTTTTTTATTTCAATCCTAAAATCTTTTGTTATTGCTTAGTAAAAACTGACAATTTTTTTATTATTTCTCGCAGCTACTACGAACTTATGATATGTTTTCGACCAGTTCGTAAGATTATTGTACTACTTCGCTTGTAAACGGACACTAATCGAGTCTAGGAGATAACCTTATGATAGTGGTAATTTATTTGTCGTATTGTTCAAAAGTGGTTCCTGACTAAACCAATGTATTTTTCTTAAACAAATATTATTCGGTATAGTTAAAGATTAGTGTCCGGTTTTTCTCCAAACATTATAAAGCCTTCCTAATCTTACAAAAACTTGCCAAAAATTCCTACCTTCGTTTTAAGTGAGATTCCCTGAAGTTAATTTGTTGAGCAAGTTATGCCGTTAGTACTGCCCTTTCATCGGAATCAGTTATTTGTTTTCAATTCGTGTTAAAATCTATTATAGCCTTTCAGCAAAAGCAGCTCTGTTGAATATAGCGAAACATGCTAGTACGACTGCTCATTAAGCATATCATCCAAACAGTAATTCTAATCTTATAATTTATTTACAAATTCCTGACTTGAGATCAGAGTATATATTTTGACAACGCTTAGCAGGCACTAGATTACATTTAAAGAACTGAGTAACAATAACTAAATACTTGCCTGTTTGGATTGCTACATTATAGATGAATTGATCGGGTTCAAAAAATCTTTCATACTGCTAAAGTAGTAGGTTTCCAATTCTCTAATATTAGCCAGCAAATTAGTAGTAAGGTTGTTAGAAGCATTATCCTGCTAGATAGTTTGTATTACCATATTGAAAACAATTTCAAGAGGCATATTTTAGCAGATATCAACTAAAATGACGTGAAATGTATTTAGAAAATGACCGTTTTCCGAATAATATTGTTCAAAGTTGTTTATCGAAACAAGGTTTAACGTAACAATGGGCATAATGTATTGTTGGGTTACAATGCTTATTAACCAAGTAGTTCTTCAAGTTGAACATTATTGTTAAATAATGAGCGTTGTATTGTGTTAATCAATATTCAAAGATATTGGATAATATTACGAATAATATTGGATAATAATATAGGATACTACACTATACATATGAGCTCCTGGGAATTTATGAATATGAATAGATATATATTCTTTCCGTTTATTGAACCCTTTCAAACTCTTACATAAATTTTTATTTTTAATATTAATGTTACATATCGATTTTAGTTTACCTAATGTTTGCCGTTTTCGAGAGAGTTATAATTCTAAAATTTTTTCAAAGTATTTAAAACATGATTAACAAGATTTAAAGTCAAATGTTTCGATATTTTCTCGTCGTTTCTTTACGTATCACAAAGAGAAAATTACAAACTGAGGAAGAAAAAATTTTGCAAAGAAAAAAATTCTTTATAAAAAGCAAATAAACTTTTTTTAAAAATAAATAGAATTCAGTATTTCCATATAATGGTTTACTTCTAATCTTGGTATTTATGTATTAACTATATGGCAACGATTAATTGCCAAAAATATCACCAAAAGTGTTATGTTTATCGCGACCAATGATTGCTCACCAAAACTCGCCAAAACATTTATTGCTACCAATAAAGCAGTATAAAGCCAGAACTTTAGTAATATGTAATTAAGCTTTTCGTCAATATCATGAGATTACTACACAAATCCCCAAATTTCCAGTAGCAAATCATTTTTTAAATATATAGAGATAACAAAAGTGTCTCTATAAAAGCATGATTGATGACACGTTTTTAAAATATTCAAGATGCTGAGAGAATGAGATAATATTTGATTCTCAATAGACTTTTGGATCTACGTGAAAGATAGTAAATGTACATCGGAGCTTCCAAACGAAAGACACGTTTTGGTGAAAGCACCAATTCTTTAATATCGAATGTTTCGTGACGATCAAACTGGAAAGGAAAAAGAAAACTTGGTTAGCTCTCACGCAGGCACTGCTAGTACTAACAGGTCGATTGGATAAATACTCTCTCCTCTATTTCGGAGAAAGAAGAGCAATTTTTCATCCCAAAGATGTCTTGTTTATACACTTTCTCCCCTCTTTTTTTGTGTCTTTGTTCTAGAAGAGGATAAGGTTTTGTTTGTTTTTCACGTTCCCAGTAGTTTTCTCCCACTTTTGACTCGGGAAAAAATAGTTCCCTTTTCTTTTCATTTCGGAAAAAATACAGCACCATTTCTTGGAAAAATATAAAGTCTATGAAAAAACACTTATACTTTTTGGGATGTTCTATATTTTTTTGCTTTGGTCTGAATGAGGTCGGTCGTTGCCAGAGATCCATCATAGTGTTTTTGGCTTGAATGAACGGTTCAGTTCGAATATCTTGGAATTGGTCAATGTTAAAGTTACAGATCTAATGACCAAGACTGTTATTGAAAAACAGAAAGGAAAAATTTATCACAATTAAGTATAATCTCAATAATTAGTTTATTAAACGCATTTCTTTTCTCCTTTTAGTATAAACGATATAGAAGAAGTAAATATTGCTGTTATAAAAAATTAAGAAGATTAAATTCAAGATTTGGACATATCTTAATGTTTTAGACGTCCGAATGAGCCATGGTGGCCTAGTATTAAGGTTTTTGTTTTGAGGTTGGAGAGTGTCAGATTCGGTGTTCCACTGAAGAATTGTAATGTAGTTGGACCCGTTTCACGTTAAATATGTCGGTTCTTAAATCATCCCGCTCTTGTGGTGTGGAAATTTAAAGAGGGCATCGCTCTTGTCATCTGACAGTGGTACAAAATTATGAGATTCATCCCAAATCAGTCCTACATTTGCTTTAAAAGAGGTACGTTAATATAACTGACTCTAAATTTGACGGATCTGAGCATTTCAGGTCCCGAGATTCCAAAAATTACATTTTTAGCATTATGTCTAGGAACACAATAATACAAAAATATTTTGAGCCTGATGAATTAAACTTGGTGGCTCTTCTACTAATTTTTTTGATTTACCTTTAAAGCTTGAATGAAATCTATCAATAGGAAACTTGTCTATTATCTGTTTGTTCAAAGTGAATTAAAGAAAAAAGCTAGACAATTTCTATTTAGTTCACAGTTTTTTAACTTAAAGTGTTGATTCTTATCAAATTGTGAAGAAAATTCTCCAATATCTTTACTATCAGTTGGCAATGTAAAACAATGAGATTGCAAAAACGCAAAAATAAATAAATGAAATTTAGTATGTTATCTTGCTACTGAGAGTTGTATATCATATTTCGCTCTCTTTCGACAGATAAAAAGATGCCGAAGTACTTTTTTTCTCCTTTACATTAAGAAGCACAAAATACTCATCATCACCCCTGCATAAATAAAAGTCTAAAAACGTCTAGTATTTAAGCCTTATTCGAGGTTAAAGGTTTCAATTTATTTACTACTCTTAGAAGGATAATAAAACCTTAATTACATTCCTGGGGTCTTTTCCAGATGTTACACAACATGACATATTTCATGATTTGTTCCATATTTGTCAAGATCGAGTTTTCAATGGATTTTTCACTCATTCTATTATGATCCAAAGTGCACACATTTTGTATAGTTGTTTGCTTTAGATGACATTGCCCTATTTTAGTCAATCAATTATCTACTACACTTAATTATCTGCTAATTGGGCAAAAGTAATTAAATTTTTATTAATTATCCTTATTTAATAAAAAATGTAAAAATATTGATTAAAACTTTCCTTTTATTTATAACTTTAAATTTTAAAATAAATATTAAAACGCTAACTAAGATTAAATTATAATGTAAAAAACTTTTTTTAAATATTGATAAAAATGTACTTTTAAAAATTGTTCTAACTTTCTTGTTTTGACAAGAAAAAAAAACAATACTTAAAAGGATTCAATCTTTGTTCAAGATTTGTATTAAAGATACTAGAGGACTGACTATGCCTACTAACGCTTACCCTTACAGCGTCTGCAAATATATTCTTTGTCATACTCTTTATTTTTTAATGGGTTGCGTTGCAGAATTTGAATTTGAAAGAAAATGATAAAAAGCAATAAAGGATCAATATTATACCAAAATATCAATAAAATATTTTTTAAGGCAGGGACTTTGTCAATTAATGAAATGTCAATTTATTATTACCAACTAGACAATACTATCTAGATAAAGAGGCCAGCATAGAAAAAACTCCATCTATTAAAATAATAGTTGAATAAAAATGAGCAAACTTATGCTTTTATGATTGAAAAAATTACTAAACAAAAATAATATTTTAAGATCCATATTCAAATTGTTATTTACTGTGACATAAAAAAAATCAAAAGAAGATAAGGTTTGACATAAAAAAATTAAAAGAATTCAATCTTTGTTCAAGATTTGTATATTAACGATGCAAGAGAACTGACAATGCCTCCCAACGCATATTCTTAATGCTTTTGCAAATACATTTCTTTTCATGCTCTTTATTTTTTAATGGGTTGTTTTGCAATATTTGAATTTGAAAGAAAATGATGAAAAACAATAGACGACCAATATAATACCAAAATATTGATAAAATACTTATTAAAGCAGGGATTTTATCAATTAATGAAATGGAAGCTCATCATTACCAACTAGGCAATACTATCTTAATAAAAAGACCAGCATGAAAAAAAAAATTCTTCTATTAAAATAATAGTTGAATGAAAATGAACAAGAATACGTTTTCATGATTGAAAAAATTAGTAAACAAAAACATTATTTTAAGATCCATATTCAAATTGCTATTTACTGAGTAATGAATTATAGGTTTTTTACAATTTCAAAAGAAGCAATAAATTATGGATATTAAAATAATGTTCTGATCCGAAACTAAAACTGTATTCGTTATACAAGCTACAGAAAAATTATGTGCTCAAAGAAAAAAAAATTACATGTACAAAAGTAGGAGACTGTGTACAAATAGAAACTTTTCCTTAAAAAAATTTTAGTCGGTATTAACATTTCCTCTACCTTTAATAAAGGTAAAAGCTTCTTGAAGAACATCTACAGAAAAACCGTATTTAAAATATTCAAAAACTTCTGACTTTTAATCAGCTGAAAGAAGAAGAAAAAAATACAAAGAAAAGAAAAATAAAATTAAAGTAAAGTAAAGCTTTTCTCGAAATTTTTGCCAGCTTTTTCATTTCACTGCAACCCTATCAATAATTACTTAGTTTCAGAAATTTAAAAACAAAGCTAGTTCTTGGTCGTGGATGAAGTTGCAGTTAAAAAAAATGAATTTCATAGTTATTAAAGTTTGGATTTTTCAACGTTAGAAATGGAGAGGGATGACCAAAAATGAATGGAAAAGGGGAGGGGGGGTTGTCAAAGAATAATAATAGGAGAAGGGAAAAAAAGAAAAAGAAAAGAAAGAAAGAAATGAGGAAAAGATAGAGCGAAAGAACTCAATAGCATCGCTTAAGTAGAGGCAGTGAGATGATGTTTCTATGGTTACAAAACATCACCTGTCTGATGCTTAGAGTCATCACTCGCAGCAATCGATGGGAAAAAGCTTCATTTACAGGATGTATGTGTGAGAAAGAAAAGTTTCATTTACAGTCAGACTGGAAAAGGAAGGTTCCTAATGATGGATAAAGTGAAATGTTTTTTTCAAAGTCAACGAGAGGGGGAATATCTGTGTCATTTTTTTATGGATGAATTTTCAGAATTTGCCGATTAGGGAGAAAATGTGTTGGAAGATTATCCCCACTTTCTTTTGGGAGGTTTCTTTTTAGATGCGAAATGAGAAATTATTTCATTTCTCTTTTCAATCGAAATATAAAAATGTTTTTTTTCCTCTATTTAATCGTGGGGAAGGGTTAAAATGACTTTTTTTGGTTTCAGTTTTTCAAATGTCAACTAGAAATATTTTTAGAAAAATGATACAGAGACAATGAGCTATGAGTTTCAATGGCAACTGGATTGAAGAGCTGATCAAGTTTGATACGTTTCTGTTTTATTATTTGAATTAAAGGTGAAATATGGTGTATATATAAAGGTATATATACAATAATTAAAAAGTGGAGTATTTCCCTTGTCAGGCATAAATAAGTAATATGTTGCTGTTGTTACGTAAGACACTTTACAAGCCCGTTAACAGATTTCTCAGTGACTTAAGTCGAATAAGCGTCTCTTGTTTTTTTCAGTAGAGACAACCGGGGCCAAGAGTAATACTTAGCTACATTATGCGCCACATTCGTTTGCACAATTCCTTTTCACAGGAGAGAACATTCTCACACCCCACAGATAGATGAGCCACCCTGCCCGAATCGGGACTCGAACCCGGGACGCCGAGGTCACATATGAAAAAGCGCTACACTTACGCCAGGACTGCAAAGAATTTACTATAGGAATGATTATTAAAGCAGGCATTTTTCCTTCAAAAAGTAAATCCCAACAAAAAATTCACACTTGCCTAAATAATAGTTTACGGTTAGTTTGTTTATTTAATAGGCCAAAGAATGAAATATATTTCTTTGAGAGACTAAGACTCAATTATGTTGAGAGCTTATTAATGAAACATATTTTATTGTCCATGGATTCGATTCGATATTTTCTATGAAAAGGTATGAGCATCATAAAAATTTAACCGGTTGTAATTTAAGTAAGCTGCTTTGAGATAACATTGGACCAAATCTAAAGAAGTGAATGTAGTGTCCGGTCTGTTCGTTGCATGGTGCCAGCCTCCCCGCATATGACGTTGGAGAGAAGGAGGCAGCTGACTGATGCGGGGCCAGATACACATCGAATTCCTCAAGTATGCATTGAAAAACATTAACAATGTCGTGTACCTTTTGATACTACGTAACCAACGCAAGTCCATTAAGAGCAAATGGCTCGGACTGCCTACAGAGGGTGTTCTGCTCTACATTAACGCTTCTCCGCATGTCTTCAAGATCACTAAGTTTGCTATTCAAATTAAAGTGGGAGAAGTTTGAACATTATTCCTACAACCCAGACATGCCACCCAGAGACTTCCTACTGTTTGGCTCTCCAAGAAAACACCTCGAAGAAAATCACTTCAATTCTGATGAGGATTTATTCCTCTTACAGTCATATAAATTCTTGTCGATACTGCTATTTTCAGTGGTCGGCTGTACGCGAAGTCACAGGAGTTCTGAAACCAGAGAATGATTTGTTTCATGCAGCAGTGGGATAATTGCGTGTCTGATTACTGCTTGTGAATAAAAACTTCAATATGTTCACAAGATCTTTTGCGCCTTTTCATTTGAACACAAGTTATACATATATATTTAATTAAAATAGCTCTTAAAAACACACCTGTATTCATGTGATAAAAAGTATATTAAAAAAAATTGTCATTGCTTATTTTGCACTTTTTAAGTGCTTAGCATGCAAATTTTAATTTGCATAGTCATTTTCAAATTCATTGTATATTGTATTTTAATAATTATTTAATTAATTTATTATCCTAATTAATAATAGAATGAATTCAGAAATATCAGAACTTGGAAAAGAATCGAATATACTTTGTTGGCATTGGTCATTAAATTAAAGATACTTTTATATGGACGAAGGAAACAAATTTTTAATA
>JAPMOQ010052972.1:1276829-1293309 GCA_026543055.1 Argiope trifasciata | reverse complement strand
GAATAAATAATATTCTTTTTTCCCATAAAAGAGTAAATAATATTTTTTTCTTGCATAGAAAAATAAATAATGTTCTTTTCTTCCATTCACTGATATCTGAATCTCTGTCTCAATTTTCTTGAAGAATAAACAATGTTGTTTTCTTGCATAAAAGGACAAATAATGTTTCTTTCTTTCTTTATATTTGTAAAAGAAATGTAGTAAATTATGTTTGGCCTCTTTATGTTAAGAATTTCATTAATTAAACTATAAAATAACTTGCTTTTATTTTCAATAACTTACTTTTTTTATTCATGTTGAGTTGCTTATATTTTAATAAATGATATGTAGCAATCCGTCATAATTTTGAATTCATTTAATATCTAAGCATACATAAATTTAATTAAAAATCGAATTTGATTTGTCTATATGAAAATATAATAAACTAGAAAAGCATATATTTCCATACTTAACTATATATATGCTCACTATCGAAATAGTAAGATAACCCTTATTAACTGTATTATGTAGTAAAGTGTAATATAGTAAATGTAAATATGTCCTTTTTCTTATAAAGGTTTTTTAAATAATCCTTTATCGTCAAATTCACTCTTTTGTAGATTATATCTATTTTATCGGCACACTGAAAATATAATTGAGTAGATTAAATATTCCTATACTTGGCTATATATATATATGTTCACAGTCGAAGCAGTAAGTGTCATTATTGGCCATATTGTAGTAAATGAAAATAGGTACGTCTTGTCTTAAATAATCCCTTATCTCCAATCCAAGCTATGGTTAGTTTCATTTATCTTAGAAACGAACACAAAAATGATAGACCCAATATCTGCCCTAACAAATAACCAACATTGGTTATAAGCTTATCACGTAATAATTTTGCGTAACTAAACAAACATTTATTGTCAGAGAGATTATTTATTCTATTTATAACGTATAAGCCCACGTGACCACGTCAGATTAAAGGATTAAACTTAGACTTAGGATTAAAGTTTGGAATTATTTGCATAAAAAGGAAATACCCAAAATCATGTATAGGTATAGAAAGAGATATTACATGAGAAAAACACAACAAAATTGCATGGATTTATTTAATATTATGATGTTACATAAATTGAGTACATTTTTTATAAATTCAGTTAATTTTTAGATGGCGTCACAGTTGTTATACAGGGTGATCTCAATAATTAAGATATTTTAAAATCTTTTTAATTGTTTTGTAACATTAGTAACACATTATACAAATTAATCCTAGACAACCAGTGCTAACACAGAGTAATATAATATTTTAAGTCTATTTAATAAGTCTAATGTTTTTATGCAAAACTATTAATTTTGTACAAAATTTATCTGCTACATCTCTGACAAAATATAAGTTTTCATTTACTTTCTCGTTTCAGAATCTTTACCTGAACGATAACTATTCAAATGCAACATCAGATGTATTTAATGTGTTTATACCTCTGTTTAACTGCTTGTGATCAAGATGGGAGTTCACGCTCACTTATTAATTTGTTTTGATTCTCACCTATAAAATATTTCAGAAGTAACGAGGCATAAAATCCTGAAAGGCAATATAAATTGATTTTCTTAAGAGATTTCTACTTTTTTTCAAAGTTCTCTTTCTATGCATTGCTGAGCAATCTATCTTCTTGTCATTTATTTGAAAGCTAATGGACCTTGCCTTAGCAGAAAGAACACGTAAGCTACTATCCAAGTTTTAAATAGCGTGATTCGATTGAATTTTATAGTGTTTCCCTCAAAATGAGATACTTCTTATTTGGTTTTTTTATCAGTAGGTGTCAACATTGTGTAGTCTCAATATATTCCCAACAGGCAAAAAAGTATTTGGTTCGTTATTATTTAAAGAATAAAAAGTTTTAGTAAATAATATTAGTTATAACATTTATATTATTTGTGCAAGTACATTATAATATAGTTTTAAAATGACTTTATTCACAATAAGTTATAATTTAACTTTAAATAATTAAGAAATAAACATTTTATATTATTTGAAATAAGTTACGTCTTTTTTAGTAATTTAATCTTATCTTAGTGTGATGAATAGCGTACGTTTCATAAGGGGATACAAAATACTGATTGTAAATAAAACGAAAGATAATACAGCATATGTAAGAGTATGGCGCTTTACAGGGGTAGGGCACTTATACAAAAAATTGCATACTAAATTGTTCATATATTTAATAAACCATTGGTATAAAAATCTTCTTTATAGTTTTTATTAATTTATTTCGTGTGGCTTACTTGTATTATCTGCCCAATTCAAACAAACAATAAGGGCATTTTCAAGATGAAGAAAGTAGAATCAATTGCTTTACTTAGTATAAAAGCAATAAGTACAAATCAGCTTATGCAGATTATATATTTTAAATTTAAACAATATAAATGGATAGTTTTTAGAAAAAAAAGTGAATTAATACAATATTTCAAAACTTCAAAAGTCCAGATTTTATATTTTATAAATCAGATATGATCAGATATTCAAAAATTGGACACAATCAAAAAATAATTTTTTATTTACATGGTTTAAATAATCTGCAAAGTGTCGCCAGTTTCTAAACTATGACCTCGTACCACGAACTAGAGGAATACAGCTAATAGTTAAACAATGTAATCCTAATAAATTAAAAAAATAACTAATGCAACCTGAAGTTTTTTAGTAAACAATAAATTATTATATGACAGCATTTTAAAATTGCTATATGATATTCGATATGATCAGGTATACAGAAAATGGACACCAATAATAACTAATTTTTAATCTACTCTGTTTAAATAAACTGCAAAGTGTCTCCAGTTTCTAAACTATGACCTTGTACCACGAACCGGAGGAATACAGCTAATAGTTAAACAATGTAGCCCTAATAAACTCTCTCAAAAAAGATAAAGCCCACTTTACGCTTCATTTCCAATATATAGCACACAGCGTTTCTACATTCATGCTCATCTAAGTGGAAGAATAGTTTCGTATAAGGCAACTCATGGACTAAATAACACGAAAGCAGATGTTCGGCGCATCCTCGCTCGAAAGCAAGTTAATTGGAATAAAAGTTTTCCTAGTAATTCTCCTTCTCTCCCGGCTCCTACCTACAAGTATTAATGAAGAGATTAGAAGGAGTCTCCTCCTTCTTCTTCACGCTCTGTTAAGGTTGCTTTCAACCTTCTAAAAACTTCAAGAACTAAGAATGAAGGAAAGAAAGAAATAACACATTGTGAGACAAAAAATGCCCGAGTATTAAATGGAGAAAAATTAAAAAAAAATATCTGTTGTAGTAATTTGTCATAATCTCGAGCGAAAGGAAAGAGAATCATGATGAAATATTTACGTGTCTAGTTTTAATTTGAGTTGGGAAAATAATAATAAAAACATGATGTGTGGCTTTGTTTCGTTATTCAGTGCTTAAGTATTAACTTAAGATGAATAGACTATTTTATCATTTCTACTGTTCAATAATGGAAGGCTTAAAATATAGGACATGACCTGGGATATTAAAAAGTAATTTATTTACTCAAATATTCTTCTTAATATTTATTTACTCTTTTATTCTTATTCCTTATATTGAATATGGCTTTATTCTCATTTTCTTATCTATTCTTCGTTGCATTCATTTATTCACTTATTCTTTGTCAAATTCATATTACTCATTCATTTTTCAAGTTCATTTTCACATTTATTATTCTTTCAATTTATTTTCTCTCTTATTCTCCTTACTTTCATTTACCCAATTTGGTTTTATTTTCCTTTACTTATTTATTCTTCGTTGCATTCAATTCTCACTCATTTTTTTGCATACAGTTTATTCTTTTATTTTTTGCATTCTTTTTCTCAATTATTATTCTTTGTAATCCTTTATTTACCTTTTTAATCTCTTATTATATTATTTTTATATATTTTACCCATTTATTTTTTGCATTCATTTTCTCAATCATTGTTCTTTATATTTATTTACTCCCTAATTCTCCTTACTTTCATATACTCAACTTGGCTTTACTTATTTATTCTATGTTGCATTCAATTACTCATTCATATATTTTGCTTACATTTTACTCATTTATTTTTTCATTCACTTTTTCCCCTTATTATTCTTTATAATGCTTTATCCACTTATTATTCTTTTTTATTCTTTATAGTATTAAAAATCATTTAGAATCTGCATATTGCAGAATGCACACAAGGAGAAGCGTCTATTTACTTTCCCCGAATTTAAGTGTAAAATGAGATTTTAGAACTTTCTCAAAAAAATATTGCAATTATAATTGCATAACGTACTTAGAATAAGGTTTCGAGATGAGTATTTAAAGATTTGATTCATTTTAAGATTTTCGATTCACTCAACAAAAGAATTTGATGCAGATAGTTTCAGTTACCACATAAATTATTCAGGGAAACTTAGTTGGCGATTTTATTTGATAGGGGAACACTGCCAGAACTTTTTTGGCCGAATTACTCTAATTATCCCAGTTAAGAACGAAGCCAATTTTTCAGTTTTTAAGATATGATCCATCGTTATTATGTTCTAAATGCTGAAATTTATCAATCAAGCTTCTAAATGCCGGTGAAGAAATATTTTATTTGAAATCATGTTTCTCTAATTTAAATACATTTGTAAGCATTCTATGCTTTCTAACCTCTCATCCCACAAAATAAAAAATGTTTTTTTTCTTTCTTTGCAGTATCTATTGCAATTTTCATTTTCCACTGAAAAAAATAAATAAATAACATAAATGAAAGGAAAATGCTATTTACAAACCATTGCTGTGCATTTCTGCAATTTAAAGAAGAAGAAAAAATCTTAAAAACTTCTCCTTTGTTGAACTTGCTATTCCCTTTCTTATCGAGTACATCTTTTTCTACTCGAAGCAATAAAGCGATCTGCAAAGAGAATCGGAACGATGAGAAGGTTGGGGGAAGGGACAGAATTCCAGACCAAAAACCCAAGGGAATTCCGTTTCCAACGATGGCAACATAGATGCAAAAATACTAGGATAAAAAACAAAAAGGATGTTACAATTTCCTGAACAAAAAAAAAGGAAAAGGAGAGGTAGAAAAGCTGTGGAAAGATGGAATTTTTTTTTGGTTTGTACGACACAATCGTGGTGCAGAGGCTTTTAAAGAATTACACTAGAAACAATACCAAACACTCAAAAAAAGGGAGAAAAACTGTAGGGCGTGTGGGAAAAATATCGATTTACCAGCGATTTATCCCGGTACTTTTGTGCGTTTTTTCTGACAATTCTCGTACACCCAGAAAGTAGCCATTGATAACAAACCACCTCCACCAATAGAATATATATTTTCCTTTTCAAAATGAAGAAATAATCGTTTCATTAAAACTAGTTTAATATTAGTTATTCTAAAGGATTAAAATTCAGATAAAAACAACGAGAATGATATATATTTTGTCATCATCATGACGAGAGAAGTCATATGGTAATAATTTGGTTGATTGGTTGGTTTTTACTGGCGTATGAGCTATTTTTAACTATGCCACACCAAACCTATGGTGTACTAATAGATATTTGGTTATAAAATATGTGATGATATTGTATAGAAGGTATTAAAACTATTGATAAATTATTAAATAACTCTTCGGGAAATTTGAAAATGCAGTAATAAATAAGATGTGGTAGTTAAAGTTTATTAATATTTTTCAATTAACATCAAAAATGATTTTTTCGTGAATTATTTTGATTGTTTATTGTCATTACCAAATCTGTAAGGATTTCTTTTTGTAGAATATGAACCGCCTTTCTTTTTTTTACCAAATTTGAAAGCACTGAAGTTTTAAAAAATTCGATTTACGAGAACGCATAAAAAACCTCCTGTGCTAATTGTTCAATAAAATTTTCTATAATTCACCTTAAAAGTTTTTTTTTAATAAGTTAACTTCTTCGAGGCAAAGATCTCTTATTCATTATTATTTTGAAGTATTTATCTCTCTCTCTTTACATATATGTATAACAATTTGGATAAGGTTTTACTTGTTAAGTTTATTTATATGTTTAATTATCTCCCTTCTCCCTAAAAAAGAATTCTAACAATCATGGTGCTTTAAAAATTTTCTTCTTTTTCCTTGTATTTTAGACTTTCAAAATAAATCCTGTTGAAATATTTATCGCTCCCATCTTTCCTGCTGTCCAACAAAAATCTCAACACGAAATCCCAAAGCACCTCGTTTTTATCCTGGAATAAATGGCCAACCCTTCCAACATTAATGCAGTATCTTGCCTTTTTCAGAAGAAGTATCCGTTCTGACCGCAGGTGAAATTCCTCCCACAAATAACAACATCATATGAGGATAAGCTTACATCAGCTGATACTTGCCATCAAGTTAACTGCTGTTTCTGGTTCTTGGTTATTTTATTGTTTACAAAATGATTCCAATGACTGGATGAGGAAAAATGATGTGATGTTAGATCCGGGATATAAGACATCGCACATCTAGATGTTGGTTGATATACATACTTATCTTTGTCACCTGGTTGTGACGACACGATTTTATTATGTACTCAAGCCTCCACAAGTACCAATTTTTCATAAGTGCTTTATTTTTTTTCGCACTCATACTGTATATTATCATGTATATTCATTCAATTTTTTCCGTTACTCCAAATATTTGCCATTATAATTTTCCTCATTTTGTTGATATGTTGTAAATAGTTGAATTTAGCCATTTGTATGTTTCTTTCCAATTAATTTTATTAATATCCACCTATATCTATACTAAACCGAAAAAGTACCAGATGTACTCAGGAAATTGAGATGTGGTATAATGTTAAGTGTTAATAAGCAAAGCAGTATGAGTTGAAAAATCGCCACTAATGCATTAAATAGATAAAATAAAATTTTAAACTTTGTTAATTTCAATATATAGCTTACATGCGAGAGGTTGAAATCAGGATTACATATGACAAAAACTACATATTTAAAACTAGTCAAATTATTCTGTATTTAAAATTATTTATTAAAAAAACTATGTATTTAAAACTGAAGACCTGTGACCTCATTGATATCGATTAAACTTAATTTCAGATAAATATATAAATTCCTGTTCCTGATTCAATCATACTTTTGGGCTTTTAAAGCTGTATTTTAATTAACGTACGTGCATTACATTTATTCCGCACATGAACACTTCTAATGCAGATAAATCATAATTATATTAAATACATTAAAGCCCAGTTCATTTATCCTCTAAATTTCGAGGTGATAGATTTTCACTCGTTTATACGTCTCGAATATGGCAGAGAAATTAAACAAAATACATCGCCTCTAAATTTGAACAATCGTAGAAAACTAAGCGATAAAATTCAAAAGAAACAATAAAAAAAATCTAAATTTAGGAGAAACAATGTAATCTGTTCCTGAATATTAAACATAAAAATGTTTTAAAAACTTTTTTTTGCAAAGTTTAGGAAAAGTTCACATTTTTATTCATTTGGTAATATACAAAGAACATTTCTAATGTAAAATTAATTTTTGTAAAATAGTATTTTAAGAAGCTATTGGAGAAAAACACCAAAATTCAGCTTCACTTATAATTATTTAAAACTTTAGTTAAGATTTCAGGAAAATGTATTGGTAGTTTGCATTCTCAATCTCTAAGTCATTTAATTTGGTAGTTGTGAGTTAAACGGTCTGGATTATAGAGCGCCAACTTACACATACAAGCAAAGATTCATCTTTATAATTAAGAGAAATATAAGCTTTAGAAAGAGCTGTGATATAATTATATAATCTCTATATTAGTTGCAAAATAGAAATAATTACATTATAGCAATTATAATCTAATTTTGTTTGAAAAGAAGCGATTTAGTTCATTTTCACAAATAATTTACTCATGCAGCTAAAATTATTTTTAAACTGAGACTCGTTTTAATATATATTAAATCATTTCAATTCATCATTAAAATTTCTTTATAAAACCGTTAAGAACCTAATTTCAAGATTAAATGGCGATTTCTTTTAATGGTATAGATATCACATTTTTCAATTTTTTTAACATTTCTCAAAAATTCTAAGAGTTCATAAAAAAAGAATAAAATTTGAGATTATTCTATAAGATTCTTTCAGATGCAGAAAAAAAAATAATAGTTCCTTACTATTTTTGTTTTGAATCATCACATTTTCAATTTGAACCAAAATAAAATCATGCCCAAACATGTCAAGGGCCAGGATTTTTCTTAAAAACCTTTTTAAAGAGATCTGCTCTGAAAGCAAAAATGGGAAAACTGTATTTTCTATACATACTCTCCCATTTCCTGATTCGAGCAAACCATGTGTACTACTCAAGTTATCATCATTCACTGCTGTCCCAGTATGCGAGAACGCATTCTGAATGCATTCAATAGCATTCACGGAACCGCGAGATGCGGTTTCCCACATTCGAGTCACGTCGGTTCTTGGAGGTTTTTGTCGCCCATTTCGCCAACAGAATAAACAAGAAATGAACGAATGGTGGAGTGCTACAGGTGACGCCCACCATCCCGATATCTTCTGTGGGAAATCGTTTGGCAGAACACAGGGCTAGGCATACAATCGATTTAGGGAATTGGAACTCCTGTTTTTTTTGTCGTTTATAAATATATCTTATCGAGAATCATGACCGGAAAGTGGATGGAATATCCCCTTTCTGTTAGGGTGTTCGCCTGATGTTTGGGTGGATTTTCTGTCCTTAGAGGAAGCAAGTCGAAAAAGAACAAATGAGTTTTTTACTACTGTGCTGTAGACATGGGCGGAGTCTATAGATTTTTTTGTGTGGAATGCCTACGAAATAAAACTGCAGAACGAAAACCCTTTTTCTCCCCTGTTGATTTTTTTAAAGCATTGCTTTTAAAAATATATATTGCTAATTGGTTAATAAGTGTTTCATTTTTAACTGATTTTGTATTTTTAAAGATTTATTAATTTAAAAATTGCAAAATATTTGAATGCATCTGTCAAATTATTCCTAATTCGCGAGTTTATTACACACATTAATGTATTATTTATTTATTACAGACATGAATGGATGAATTACTTATTACACACAATAAAGGATTAATTATTTATTGCATCCATCAATGAATGAATTATTTATTACACACATTAATGGATGAAATATTTATTACACATATTAATGGATGAATTATTTATTACACTCATTAATGGATGAAATATTTACTACACATATTAATGCATGAATTATTTATTACATTAATGGATAAATTATTTACTACACGCATTAATAGATTAATTACTTCTCCAGAAAAGCAAATAAGCATCGATATGTTAAGAAGGTTAACATGGATAAGAAAGTTGCCAAGGCATTTCTGTAAGCAGTACATTTCTGGAAGTAGCAGTAATGTTATTAGTATCTTGCCTCTAGTTCTCAGATATTGAATGCCCCATTACAAATTTTACTATGAGTTCGTAATTTGTTATGCGAAATCTTGAATTATTATCAATTCTTTGAGGAAAAGATAGCATCACTAGTCTCTGTAAATTGTTCAAAAACGGAACATTTTATTGTGATTGAATAGATTATCATTCGAAAGTGAACAAATTAAAATTCTTTAAGGGGAAGGCATCATTACAGATGTTTAGACATTGAGTGCAATGATTAACATTTCATTGTGACTGCTAATGCGTTGCAAACTATTTGTAATTCTTCAAAGAAAAGATTACTCATTGCACATATAGGATAATAAATTTCTTCTGTGATGCCTTATTATAGCAATTATATCTCAAAATATACATTTTCCAATTGGTTCACAGTTGCATAAGGAAGAAACACATATTTATTTTAAGTTTAAGAAATGTAATCAAGAGTTGTGATAGTTTCTAGTTAGTAATGAGCTACCTAAAATATTGTCTTGGATGCTTTATGTGATAAATATCCCAACTGCTCCACAATATTGTATTTAATCTATAATGTAAAGCAGCAAAAAGCATGTACCTATATGTCTATCTATCCCAAGAACAACATTGAAAAGTGCTTTAGTGCTGTTAGTGCTTTATAAATTACAATTTCCCAATTTTGGGAAAAAAATGCATAAATTTTTTATAATAAGCTATATCTTCAAGAAAAAAATGGTGGTCGAATCCTGTACACAATGGACATACAAAATAAAGATGTAACTTGTTGAAACGTGCATATATTTAGCAACAAAAGAAAGAACAAACTATCAATAAATGCTTCAAAAGTAGTGTGACAAAATCGATATACACTTTTTAAGGGGATAAATGCTTGTTATTAAGATGTCATTATGTCATTTCTACAGCTATAATATATTTGTAAACTTCGCCAGAAGATAGTTTTCTAAGATATCTGAATGGAAAAACATTCCTATTGTTTTCCGGGTAGTTGCAAAGCTGACAATGCGCTGGACGCCATCCATTATCTTTTCAATAGAAGAAAAAAATTGATAATAATAATTGATTCTATAAAACTTTCTGTTGCTATTTCAAAATGCCAGCTAAAGCAGAAATTTAGAGATTTAAAAAGTGATATCTTCGAAATACTGATCTTAAATGTTATTTATTTCCTTTTTTTATATTTAAATATACATACAATAATTTATATTTGAGTTACACTGTGTTTTCCTGATCCAAATTAAAACATTTTGATGCAAATAAATTGTTTATATAAGAAAATATCATTATTATAAGAAAAATAAAATTTGATAACATTCAACCACATCAATATCCAATTATTTTGTCACATATAAATAAATTAGTTTATACTCAATATTAAATTTCATCCTTCTTTTTAATTGCTGCAAATATCATTGCAGATAGAAGATAATATCACTATACCGTGAACAAAATATTAAAATACAGGAAAATGAATTTTAAGCCAATTACCATTTTAATTTAATATTTGCATACTTTAAACACATTCAGTTTTGCAACTAGTGATCGTAAGATAATAATCTATATCTAAAGAATTGTTTTAATTGTATATTTATAAACCTATTTCGAGCTACAGAATATATAAACGTATATTTATCATACAAGGCTAAAAACAAAAACAGCGAACAAAAATATTTAATTCATCTATAAAGATACATTAAAAATAAATAATTTTCAATCAAAGTGTTTAATGACGCCAAAAAGTCGTGACTTTATACATCAGATAATAATTTGTGAAAGAATGTTTCCATTATCTGTGACTCATTTCATTTTAATAAATAAACCCTGGAAGCACTTTCTGATAATTGATAGCTGTAGAATTAAAATGAGAGCTTGTTTCGTAGCTGAAAACCTATAATTAAGTTTGATAAGATTCAATGGTCTGTCCTTTCTAAAAGTACTTTTTTTTCGTTCACAGAAACATTGGAAGTCTAATTATACTCAGAAGAAGAAACAAAAACTTCTATACAAAATGTTAGAAGCTACGTATCATGTTTCTTATTATAATCAATTGATATATATACATATATATTATCTTAAGATGACTGCTTAAAAGCATCACAATATTAAGGTGCTTGTCAGTTATCGATGTAATATTTCACTTAATTGATAAGTCCATTTCTCTTAATGAATATAAAAATACATTGTATAAGTTGTAAATATTAAATTGTAATTATGCTAGTGAATAACTGATGCTTGAAATGCAACTTCGTGAAATTACGGAAAAAAATATATTTCCAGTTCATGAAATTTAAATGCTTTTTTTTGTTAATTATAAAAAATTGTTAATGAGATTTGCAATATTGATAAATATGTATGCATGTATAAGAGAAATAGACTTGACCACCCCTTAATAACAATCGATTAAATGTTACTATGCATTTTAAGGTAGTAAACATATAATGTCATTTTGCATGTCAATAATGCATGTTAAGGTAAAAACGTTTAAATGTTGCTATGCATGTTAAGATAATAAAGATAAAATGTTTACATATTAAGGTAATAAAGTTACAATGTTAGTATACATGTAAAGGTAATAAAACTAAAATGTTACTATGCATGCTTAGGTAATAAAGGTTAATATAACTAAAAATGTAAATAATTTAATAACTATCCGTAAAAGCCTTCACAGATAAAATAATCCAGGCCGAAATGGCAGTCTTCCAGACATGCCATAATTTATATTTTTTAACAATATATATATATAATAAAAAAATCTACGAATAATTTCATTAAAAATAACAAACATAATGCAAGATATAATTAAATTAATTTAAATTATTTATTTATCAAGAAATGTTAGATCCCGTGTTGATCTTAAGCATAACAACATTTGAATAACGAAAAAAAATCAACAATTCTTAATTTTAATCTTTAAAAGCACAATTACTTCAATATCTGAACTTATACAATGTAACTGATAATTCTTTTTTTTTTGTAACCCATCATTTAATATTGTTAGATTTACAAAAAAAATTTCTTAATTTATGAAAATTAGGCTCGTTTTGTTAAAAACTCCCCACACTCAAATAAGTCAAATTCCAGCTCGAATGTCTCAGTAATGTGTCACTAAACACACATAACAAGAGAAGATATCCATCAGCTAAAATAATTTTCGTGTTGCCTAATCATCTTCTTAAACATATAAAGGTTAAATCAACTCTGTCTATGTTGCCAATTGAGAAAAATAAAATCCTCTTAATAGATGGTTGCGTGAGCGTAATGATATTGTCGACTTCAAGAACTATTTTTGACCGATGCACAGTTAATGACTCTCTGTGACGACAGGAAGTTGGTTTTGACGACGATTCTGGACCTTGGACTTGAGAGGAACCGTTGCCATACTCTCTTTTTATGACATGGAGTATTGCATGCGAGAAGTAAAAAAAAAAGACTACATTTTTTCCCCCTCCTACATCATTTTACCAGGCAGAAATGTCCTTTATGTAATGGAAGATATAAAATTCGCAAACTTTTGGTTTAATGGTTTGGGAACAAATGATTTCTGAAGAATCCTGCAACAGTCAGGGAAGGTAAAAGCAGGAAATCGAGCAGTCTGGATTTTTGGGGGTGCTTAAGAGTTATGTATTTTTCTTTACGATGCTTGAATTTGGAAGTCGATATTGGAAATTCAAATATAGATATATCAGCTTCCTGTTCATATGCATTTCTTATCTTAAAAGAAACCATCAATTGGTGACCCATTTTCATAAAATTTTATGATGACAATTAAAGATAATAACTAGATAGATTCATGAAATTACTAGATACGTCTGTTAAAGTATATAATTTTGAAAAATTTTGATGAAAAATTTACTATTTAACCTATATAAAACCAATGATTAAAATGAAAAATAAGCAATTTCAAAGTTAATTTTCAAATTAAATAACCATTTATAGCTAAAATTTCTCGAAAAATACATTTTAGGCCTATTGCGGATGATGAATTGACAAAAAACAAAGAAAAGCAGATGATATAATTTATTATTGCTCATATAGCTAACATTAGTTAAACAGAAAGGAAAAAAGTGTATGCTTGAGAAATAAGCGTATTTAAATATTATTTTAAAAATATATACTGGGGCTACAAACTGCTGATTCATAAAATCTATAGAGGTTCAAAACTGACTAGAAGCTGCATTTTGTAATTTAACAATCAAATCGCGTAATCGAGTTATTCTCTAGAATACCTAGTTAAATCGTTGAATTATTATATACATTAACTGACCTGTCTAGATATTTTATTTAATTCTTAGCTATACTATTAAATAGCAAATTTCACAATTCAGCGGTAACTTATGTTTTTACCTATTAATATTTAAATAATTATTTGCAATAAATAATATTGATTCTTAAAAATGTACAGCTAAAATCATATGAATCATAAAATGCCATATAAGTGTATCATAAAATATACAAATAAAATCATATAAGTGTTCTCGAAGCATGGTTTAGAGCAAAGATCTCAGAATAAGTAGTCAGAAAACATTTTTCAATTTAAAATGCTTAAAATATAATATTTGTTAGTTTTCATCCTCTGTAATTTTATGATAGTATTCATTATATCAGATTTCAAACAATTGATTCCTTTGAATTAGACTAATCTGTACAAAACGAGTATCTGGTATCATGGGTCATATTAAAAGCATATGAAAACTTTCTATTTGTAACACGATTATTTTTCTCAGATCTTGTTGCATATGTGCAATATTGCATGATAATACGTTATATTATTCTATATCAAAAATATTATACAATATTGCAAATATTGTTCAATATGTGTGCTACTTGGGTTACATCAATGGAAATATTATTGCAATTTATCTGAATAATTGCTATGTTATCCCTAACTGAAAATTAACTAATTAACTACTTTATACAGTACAAAGAGCGAGGAAATGGTTCCAATTACTTCAACTGCAATTTAATCAATCATTTTTAAAATTTGATTCAAGGAAGATATGAATTTCTCTGATAAAAATAAAATCTTAAGGTTCATTTCAAGTATAAATTTGTTTTACTGTAACCATATCTTGGTTTCATAAGTTTTTCAGCTTGAATCAATGAACTGCATTATAAAAATAAAAAGGAAAGATAGTCAGAATTTTATGAATTTCTGAATTGCCATTTTATACAGAACAGTACATCGTCTCATACTCCGGTATAAGTAACCAATCTGGTGACTGAACAATTTTATCGGTATGTTGCGGGAATATTATTAAATACTAAAATATTTGCAATATGAAATGATAACTATGTACAGAATTTACAAATATATAAGAAATGAAAATAAAATGAAGCCGTTTACAGAAACTCACTACTTCCAAATATTTTAGAAAAATTGTTTGAAATAATAATATTTAGAAAGATACCGTGCTTGAAAAAAAACATGAATCATGTGATTACTTATTATTATGACAAAATATATAGAATTCGTGATAAATATCTAATGGCTTTGTTAAATTTGGTTAATGGCAACAAAGATAAGCTCTATAAGAATTCTATAAGAAGCTATTTAAGAATTCTTGTTTGTTTGTTGTTTGGGATTTTTTGGCGCAAGAGCCACATGTGGCCATTCTGCGCGAAGCAAATGATGTAGTCAGAAAACAAATTGGAAAAGCACATGCTTAAATATAAAAGAAGCTATCAATTTTAAAATAACATTTGAGAATGCAAATGTATGATTACAAAACTTGGAACTTGTATTTCTCCTTTATTTTTGTGAGTATGACACTTGATGTTGAGAACTAAGAAGGCAAGAAAATATCTCTATTTTCACTGCTAAATTTAATTATCTCATAATTTTTCTTGCCTGGTGAGGATAACCCCCTGCGGGGCAACCTCGTAATTGAGGATGAGATGCTTCCAGCATGGTGGTTGGATTTCCCCAACCCATAGGGGACACAAAAGGTGGGGTATCTAGCTTCATACATCGATGATTGGACATACTTCCTACGGGGAGGGTTGCATCGTGACCGGTGATAACCCTAAGGACTCAACCACAGTTCCCGCCAGTGTTGCTCTTGCAGCTATCCGGGTTATCAGTATTTATTTCCGAATACCTTCGGGCGGGATGGAGAGTCAGCAATATGGTTTGCCTAGAGAAGAAGTTGCTAATGACTTTTTTCAGACCTTTTTGTTCACGGCTTGGTGATGTTTTCTTATGGTGCCATTTTATACTAAAGTAAATCATCTGAGATGTATAAAATTCTAACTTAAACATGAAATATTTTAAAAAGTAGTTGAAAAACGTTTTTCTTAACTGCTGCATTAACCCTTAAATCTCGATTTTTAACTATAAGTTTATAAAATTTCGCAAATATCCAAAATCCCATTTTGAGTTAAATTGTTTTCCGTTGCTGACATCTAAAAACCTCTTTTTATAAGAAGATTTTCTGTTCTGGAAAATTGCCGTTGCCTAAGCCGAAAGTAGTCAGCCGCTCTCAACTTCATCGGTTTTTCAATTTCCAGAAATAAAAATGGAGACGAAAAGAGGACTAGAGAGATAAAAACGAAGAAAATATCAATAGTTGTCACTATTTTCATTCCTTTTTTGGATATTGGTGACATACCTCTTTTTTCTCCTTTTCTACTCCTCCACCTTTGATATTAATATTGTAATGTTGACATACGAATTTTTTTAGTTTTTTTTTCCTCCACCGTTATGCAATTCGAACGCCGACGCGATTCAAATTCCAAAGATTTGTAACTTGAAAATGTCAGACTTTGTATTTTTTTTTTCTTCTTTTTTCATCTTTTTTCAGTGACAGGAACATTTTCTGCCCTCACAGTTTTGTTATTTTGCTCAATAGTTTTGATATAAAAACATATTTTTTGAAGTAAGTTTCACCATTTTGATCAAATTTTGTAGCCCATATCATGTAGGAAATTTGATACAATTAATGTTTGCATTAAATCTGCAAGTCAATAATATTGATTAACCAATACACTAATTATGAATGAATATAATTCTTTTACGAACACCGATGAATGAAGAAAAATTGAACAGATAAAGGTGTAAGCATGAAGTATATTTTTGCATAAGATATATTTGTAAAAGAATTG
>JAPMOQ010052972.1:1256464-1266884 GCA_026543055.1 Argiope trifasciata | reverse complement strand
ACTATAATTAATAGAATAATTCATAGAATTATAATTCAGAAAAAAACCCTGTAATTAATAGAATAATTCATTGAATTATAGTTCAGAAAAAAACTATAATTATTAGAATAATTCATGGAATTATAATTCAGAAAAAACTACAATTAATAGAATAATTCATAGAATTATAATTCAGAAAAAAACTATAATTAAGAGAGTGATGGAAAAAAAAGTTATTTTTGAAATGAGGATTAGATGATAATAGAATATATTTTATTTCGACCCTTTTCACTCGGGAAACTAATCTGATGCATAATTATTAGCCTAATAAAAGGGTTTGTTTATTGTTCCGAAAAATAAATATACATAAATGTCTTCAATTGAATTTGTCTGAAACACTCTTTTTACTTTTAATACCTACTCTCAGCACTTTGTACTGATAATATGAATAAAATCAGTGAATTTTTAATATTAAATTCATTGAATCATGGTTATTTAAAATCCAATTTATTTATGCATAGACATTTTTTCCCAAAATTTATCCAATTATATTATTCCAATATTGAGCAAAATAGTGTAGAAGAGTAGTTAGATAAAATTTATAAGATGACCAAAATAGCATTAGACAAATAATAAAGTGAAATAGGGAGGATTTTTACTTGTTTCTGGCATTTTTCAAAAAAATTAGAATAAATATATAAATAGAAAAAGAGAGAAAAACTGATTGCATAAAAAATTCAGAAGTGAAAATTATTATTCAAATATCTTTTTGATTATGGATTTTATAAATTTAAAAATCTTTTCCTCCTTATTTATGCTATATATCCTAAACATTTACTCATGTTTTAGGAGTAGTTATGAGATGGATGTTTTCATAGTTATTCCATACGTAGTGTTTTAACATCTCATAAAATTTCTGACAATTTAAATAATTGTCATTGTGAGCATTAAATATTTAATTTTCATTGAAAAATCTTAAACAATCATCAAATTTACACTTTAAAATTATGTATAATAATTATATTTGGTTCTAAATTTTTTTATTCTTTGATATAGGATTAATACTTGCCACTATTTATTTAAAAGAGCGTTGATAATATTTTGTAGATATTAATGGTTTAAGAATGAAAATAATAGCAGCAACAATAGAATATGAGCTCAATTATTTGAGCGGGGTGAAACGTCTTTTAGAACTCATTAGTGATAATAACAACCCTCATCTGAAAGTTTTCTGTTATAAACATTTCAAAATTTGTAAGTTAATTAGTTAAATGATTTGGTAAAAAAAAATTAGATTTGAAGTTGCAATAGATCATTTTGTAATTTTCAATCATTATGTCATTCCTTTAACTTAAAAATGAGTATAATTAGAAGGAAGAAAACGCACAAAATGTCAAATAAACTGTTTTTATCACCATTAGCGGTGAATTATTTAATCTTCCTCAGATTTCTACTCTCCGCTTTGGAGGAAACAAAAAAAGGTTCTTTGTTTCAATCATGGAAAGAAACAAAGCAGAGGAAAACGAAAAGATAAAAAATGGCGCGACTCAATTTAGAGTAATAGTCCAACTATTTTTTTTCTTGTTACGCGCGCGAATTCGGAGCCTTTCGCCTCTGATTTTGATGCCGGTTGTTAAATCTAGGCTTTCATTTCTTCTTTTCTTCGTTTTATTCTTTTGTATCCAGTATCGTATCGACTGATTTTCGAAAATTCAATTTGGAAGAAAAAGAGAGAATAGAAAACGGAAACCTGCTAGTCTAAAACAAAGGAACTCCTTCAGGGAAAAAAGAAGTCCAGTAAGAAGGCTTCAGAAGTCATTTATTTTCGAAACTTCACAAGATGATTTCCAGGCATAACCGGCGAGGTTTTATTTCTCAAATTATTTGACTGAAATTGAATTTTATTCGAGATTTATGGTAAGCGGTTTATTACATCAAATTTATCTGTCTTGGACAGGAATAAATTTTGTTGTGAAGTATTCACTAATTTTTGTTGCGAAAATTCTTTTTTTTTTTAGTTCTTTGCGTATCACATCACGCGACTAACGAAAATAATTTCGAAAAGGAATAATTTTATAAATTTTAAATAAGGGGAGAGTTATTTAGAACGGAAATAAGAAAGTATACATTCAAATCTGAACAAGAAGGACGTTTTTTAAAATGCTTAACCAGGTTACCATTTTTTAAAATGCTTTTACCAGCGTATTGCAATAAACAATGAAAAAAGCAATAAATTTTGAATAAATTAAGAAATTTTTTATAACAGTTGTCGCCACTTGTAGTGATCGCGGATGTGAAGACTAATCGGTTGTATTAATAACAAGCAATAAAAAAAGGTTTTATATTCAGCTCCTATTTAGGTCAACAAAGAAGATTTTCATTTTAGTTACTTTTTATTTAATATTTATCAAAAAAAATATTAAATATAAAAAAAGGGATTGATTTTCGCAAGAATTGAACTGGCATTCTTCAATACCTAGACTAGTTTTCTAAAATTAGGGGCATTTCCATCGGTGCTGATGCATTTTGGATAATGAGATTTGACAATAATAGAGAAAAATAGTTGCGTTTTGTTTTTTAATATTTAACATGCTTAAAATATTTTTGCCGTCATCCTGGACTAGAGGTAGCGCATCTTACCCATGATCAGGGATCGAGTCTGAATTCTGGCATGGTTGTTCTTTACCCTGAGTTCTATTTGTGAGTTATTTGAAAGCGTCTTCCCCCTTTTACCATGCAAAAAGGGATTGTGCAGGCAAGTGTGTGTGTCATCTTCACCTGAGCTAGAAGACAGACTTTTGCTTTTCTATAGCTAGTGTCAAAAGTAACAACAACAAAATATATCTTCCCAGAATTTTTTGTTGAAATTAAACTTTCCATAAATTGTGAATCATAATGATGGTAAATAACAATGCTATGTGTTTTGATAATTCCCACGTCTTTTGAAATCTCACGTACAATTATTTGACAAACTACTTTTCTGTAGCGATATTTTCTCTGTTAATAAAAGGAAATAAAATTAAAAGAAAATACTCGTACTTATTTCTAGAGATCAAATATTTAAATTTTTACAAAATATGAATCAATCAAATATTTCGCGACATAGAGGAAAACAAATTCTTCCAAATGCTCTCAGCAACAATTCCAAAAATAATCTCTAGTTTTATTTAGTATTTTATGCCACAACACATTCCTTACTTTTCTAGAAAATAATACATAATGAAAGAATCAATGTTTTCACTTGTATTTCTAGAAGTAATGAGAAAGCAACTTGGAAATCACTTTTGGGAACATGGCAGAAAACCACTTATATCAAGCGGCACAATCATAAAAGTCTTTGCGACTGCAATTAAAGCGAAGTAGGAAGCCGGAAAAAAAAAAGAAATTAATAACATTGAAGCAGTGAAGGTTGCGATGAAGTAATCAAAAAAAGTCCGTGAATTCCTTCTGTGACATTAATTTAGTCGCCAACTCGAAACTATTTTTTTGCAACTGTAACAGTTTAGCAAGAAATCAGACAGTAAAAACTGCTTGCGTTTTCTTATTCAAGAGAATGATTTATTGAGTCTGATGCCACAACGAGTTTACTGATTTCACTTGATTTTCAAATTAATTAATTTTATTTTACATGTATAATATTTTTAAAAACATTTAAAGATTTTTTTTTATATATAAATTGAAAAGTATTAATATTTTGATTTATTTTGGGCTTTGAAAAAAATATGAAATTTCAAATAGTTAATATTAAATTGCCTCAAATATTTACAGTTAACTTAAATTTACAAAAATACAAAACGCATCTTTGATAAAAATTTATAAAATAATAAATTAATTTAAACAAATGTTTCTATTGAATATCATTAATGTGTTTACTTGAAATCGTAAAGTTTGGTGTTGTTGTATCTAATAGCTCCTGCCATTCCGCTGACTAAAGAGTCAGCGATATCGTAAAGTAGAAATATATATAAAATGTGACCGTCATCTGATCATGGTTCAAAATTACGAGGTCCGTCCCAAAATAGCCCTCATGTTGCTTTAAAACGGGACGTTAATATAAATAAACCAAACCAAACCAAACCAGACGTGAGACTTAAGTCTATAGAATAGTATATATATATATATATATATATATATATATATATATATATATAAACTGAAATAATTTCGACGGATCCTATTGAACGATTTCTCAATACATTTAATGCACACGATGGTAGTTATGTGGTATATATAACTGCATACGCCACGCAAGAAATAAGAGCGTGATATTTTAAATAAGAAAAGTATTATAACTGTCAAAAATTTCGAATTTGATATTTTGACGAATTTTATTTCTTTATAAATACCTGTGTGAGAACGAGAGATTTTGGGATCTCTGTCTGTTTACCTATGGATATAACTATGTGGTGTCATCTTAATAAGCCAGTAACAGCCACTAGACATTAGCATTTGCTTTTGTCGAATTGCTAAGTTACTAGACTTCAAACCCAAACACCGCAGGTTCTGTTCTTGGCGGAATTCAAACTACACATTGGCACAATTCCGCCAACATCCCCGCCACAACTACTTTAAACTGGACTGATGAAACTTGATAGATGGTGCTACACTAAATGGACAGATTTTTATCAAATATTGTGCGAATTCCAACCAGAAGAAAAGGACGACATAAATGTTGTCGCTCATAATGGAAAGGGGCGTTTATCAACAATCCTATTTGGCTGAAATCTACATGTCGCCAATATATGCCAAGACGACAATGCTGCCATATTGTTTTCTGTCCCTAACTTCTTGGCTTCTGTTGTAAATATGTAGGATATAGATTTATAGATACTAATTAGATTATAATCCTTAGATTAGGGATTCTAATGACCATTTGCACTGTGACATTCGATATAAAGATTATCCGAACTGCTTCACAAAAATTACGAAATTGAATATATTTGAAATAAAAATCATTAAATTCAGTTAGATCGAGTACTTATAATATCATTGAGGCATAATTTACAGCATAACAACAAATATATTTTGTGCAACAGTAAACATAATGTATCTACGCATGCTCAAAAACACAATTTTTCCTCCGCTGTTAAAAATAATCGCAACTCCATATTTTTACTAAAACCTTGCAACAAGATCAAAAAGATGTTTAAATCTCAGTTTCTATGCCGGAAAAGGGTAGTGGGAGGGAAGAAATTTATGAAGTCGTTGTCTTGGCCGTAATTAAGAATAAGTGCCCCCCTCCCCTCTCTTTCGCCTTACTGCCTTGAAAAATTGTGACGCACGTAAAGAGTCTTTAAATGATTGGTCCATTTAGGTAAATTTCGTTATCTGATGGCAATTGTTAGATTATGAGCAGCTAAGCGCCTTTCGGTTTTATTTGTTCTTTTTTTGATGCAGCCAATCGATTAGATACCGAGGAGAAACAATATATTATTCTTGGAAGTTGCACTAAAAAGTAATAATCTTCCAATGAAGCGGAATATCTCAATGATGTTTGTAAAAATTTGCATGTTTAATGGAACCGAAGTGTAATCTGTGAGGTTTATGATTATTTATGTTGCATGAAATATCGAATGCATTTTAGTCGAGCTCCAAGCGAAGGAATAAGCTTTTTTTCCCTTAAAAGAGAATATTTTTACAATATTTTATTTGGCTTTTAAAATTCTTAATAGATGGAGGGAAATGACTTTCTTAATCGATTCGGAAAAAATAATGTGTAATAAACACGCTTGGGAACATTTAGCTACATATTTGAAATTTTAAAAAAGCCACAGTTACAGTTAAATAATAAAGATATACATAATTTTGAAGAAAATGATTTTAGTTATTATACTAAAAGTGGTGAATTAATTTTTCTTATTAGAAACTAGAGTTTGGAATAAAATTATAAAAGTTTGAGGTAATGATATAAATACTTGGCTTGCATTGGCTTACTAAAATAAACTGAAGTGGGATGGCTTGGATTTAAATATTTTGAAACTTCTAATTTCCATTTAAAAGATACAATGAGACTAAAAAAAGTGTTATTATTGTTATTAATACTGTAGTATTAATATCGCTATTAAAAGGTTATTTATATTGTGTTACCCAATTATTATTCATAACCTGGTAAATTAATTATTTAAGCTGTAAAATGTAAAATAAATCTTTTTTTTAATTCAAATTTCACTATCATTTTAATAAATTGTGGTTGGTTTTCTGTGTAAAGCAATAACATATTTTAAAGTATTTTCAACTGAAAAAAAAACTTGTATATTTTAGCACCTTGAAAATGTCTAATAATGGCTATAGCAATTTATAACTCTGCATTAATATCACCTATTTATGATGTTTATCTTCAATTTTTTTGTAACACGCAAAAAGTTAACGCCTTTTTTTAATATGTTGCAATTTTTTTTACCGATTGATATCATTGTATTTTAATGTAAACCATAATTTACATTGAGATAATGAAATTTTATTGTAAATTATAATTATATTCTTTGAAATCAATTTTCTTGATCCTCGGGGGCACCTCGTAATTGGGGATGATATGCTTTCAGCATGGTGGCTGGATCTATCCAACCTGGTGGTTTTACTAAAGATGGGGCATCTGACACCTTCTATCGATGAGTGAACGTACTTCCTGTGGGGAGGGCTGTATCGCGGCCTGTGATAGCCCTGAGGACTCAACCACAGTTCACGCCAGTATTGCTGTTGCGGCGGTCTGGCCATTCAGCATTTATTTCCGAATTACTTCCTGGCCAAACGGAGAGTCAGTAATAGTTTTTTTCTTTCTTTGCCTGCGAGGCATAAAAAGGGAAAATATGGTCATCATCAAATAATTCGAATTTAAGCTTTTGAGAATATTCCCATTTTAACTTACTCCGAGTTCGAAGAACCTGTTTTTGGAAAAATGTAGTTTTGTCTTTTTGAGAACACCATAACTCGAAAACGATTTGAGCTGACGATTGAAACTTAGTATATATATATTTAATACAAAACTTTGCATTTTTTTAAAAAGATTTCTATTACATTTTCCATGAAATTTATTCAGAAAAAAATCTGTCGTGTTTTATCAGTATCAACTAACTTCCTAACTACAAAAAGATGAATAAAATAAATAGCAAAATGAATAAAATTTGGCACACATGCCATGGTTTACAAATTTCAAGCCGAATCCTTCAATGTGTTCCTTTTTTATACGTGGGTACTTTTGAAAGCATATAAACGAAATAATTAAAATGTACGAAATTAAAAAAATAATTTTGTGAATGCAGTCTCTATATGCTGTCTTTAATATGGTGTTGTTGTCTTAATATAGTTGCTATAAGTTAACTTTCAGGCTTAACCGATCGGGGGTGAAATCCATACAAAATTCGCATTTGATTTCCTAGCATTTATGCATTATGCAGATTCATCACCAAAAAATTCTACACAAACAGCCTTCTAGATCTCATAATCATCATGCGGCAAAGACGTACAACGAATAAACATGTACATTTATTAGAGAGTGCATTTGAAACTTTCGGTGGGAATACACCAGCTGTTTTTAAGGAAATCTGAAATTCTAGGATGGCTCACAGTCAGTAGTTGACTCTATTTTTGCTGTTTGAAATTGCACATTTATGCTATTTTTCACCCTGCAAATAAATTAGTGGTGTAATAAAATGGGTTGATAGATGGAACTTCTGAAATTGATCTGTTTTCGTATTCCGAGATCAATATGTTTCCATTGGCGCTGAATATAGAATGAACGATTTGAATCTGAATGCAATTATCGAAGATTTAGTAGCAGAAAATATAATAGGAAAAGAGAAAACAGAAAATGTGTCTGGCCAAGACTTTAAAGCGTGCAACTGAATATAGTTTTTGAATTGAAAATCAATTTCAAATGACACATTTCAGACAAAAACAGAGCAATTATGAGATTTGATCGGATTATAAGTAAGGTTGTATCCGAGTATTGTTCCAAGACAGTACGTACACTTTATACCAAATTTGGGAAGAAAGTCTGAAAACTTTTGCGACAGTTGGAATCACAAACTTACAATAAACATCACGCTGCGTAAATTATGAGTAGAAAACAAACTGTTTTCATTCTATTTCAACTTATTTGGACCAATCAACATTGCTTTTACATGAAATTTAAAACGTAATAACATATAAAAAAACCGCATATTGATAGCTTTATTTGGTTATATTAGAATAACAATCGTTCATTACATTTAATCTATATGTATAAAAAAAGAGATTTTATGGAAACAATTGAAGCAAATATTGATGCAAATAGTAGTTGTAGTTGGTTATAGAAAAGAAAGTGTTTTTATTCTTTTTAAATTTATTTGGACCCATCAACATTGCTTTTACACGAAATGTAAAGCGTAATAACATATAAAAAACTACATGTTGATATCTCCGGTTATATTAGAATAACAATCGTTTATCTCATTTAATCAATAAAAAAAGAGACATTATTGAAACAATAGAAGTAAAAATTGACACAAATTGTAGTTGGGTTCTTTTTCGCAAAACAGTAAAATGATAGTGATATCGTGAATCCAAAATTTATGAGCTTGAAAAAGGATAAATGAAAAATTTAAATGCAAAAGTTAAATAAAGCTGCACATTTTAAAAATTCCCAATCATTAGTATACCTGTACATTTATTAATGGAAACATTTTATACTCTCATAGTTTGGTGCAGATTACCGGCATAATAGCCAGTTTGGGTCATGCCGTATCAAAGAATAATTTGACAGAAAATTAAGCTGCATGAGATTCAAAATTATAATAAAAAAATTAGTTATTAAAAATGAATAATTATAAATAATTATATTTTCAGGAATATTGTGAAATATAGTTGTTTGAAATTCCAAGTTGCAGTTAAAAAAAGAGAAAATTTAAATAATCATTAAAATGAGCCGTTATATATTCGGTAATATAGTGAAATACAGTTGTTTGAAATTCCAAGTTGTAATTAAAAAAGAGAAAATCTAAATAATCATTAAAATGAACCGTTATATCTACGGGAATATCGTGAAATACATTCGTATGAAATTCCAAATTGTAATAAAAAATAGTGAAGTCTAAATAGCCATGAAAAATAAGTAATTATAATTTCAGAAATATCAGCAAATATACTTGCATGAAATTTCAAATTATATTTATAAAGAGAGGAAATTTAAATAGTCTTGACAAAGGTGTGATTAAATTTTCAGGAATAGTATGAAATATACACTATTAAAACGAAGCAAAACTCCTATTATTATTTCAATAAAGCTAACAAAAAATCTATCAAAAATTTGGATATTTAAAAACCTTACCACCTGAAAATTAGAGGGAGTATGCCATGTAAAGCTTGTGCACTATTAAACCGCTAGAAAACGATCATAAACCGAAAAAGTAAATATAACTGTACAAAAAGTAATTCCAGTATAAAATAATAAGGAAAAACCCATTGAAATCTTTTTTTATTGGGTACTTTTTCAAGTACTTGTCATGGACAAGAGTACTTGATGTAGGATTATAAGGAGTTTAAAAATGTACCCGTTGAAATAGTTTTTTTCTCCCGGAAAGATCTTTATTTAAAGTTTAGTGAGTGAAAGAGGGGGATATGGTCAAGGATTGTTATCCTTGTTCAATAAATTCCGTTGTTTTTTCGATTATTTCAAGTAGAATTTTTTTTTGAAATCCTCGATTTTAAATAATTTAATTTTTTTCTCTGAATGGAGATGGCCCATGCGTTTTCTCAAGTAAGTGTTCCAAGTGAATTTAATTTGGATAATACGGAAATATAAAATTATAACGAGAATTTTACATAATGGGTAAAGAATATCATTAAACAGAACAGAATAAAATAATTTATTGTTTGTCAATGAATCTTAAAACCCTCTTTTGCGCATGCGTTAGGATAGGTTTAATTCCTCAAAATAGGGGTGAGAGGAAATATGAAAGAAGGAATGTTTACATTTAACAATAAAATAAACTCGGATTACTCCCAGATTGAATTAAAATAATACGGCCAGGAACGATATGATATTCACATACAAATGAAAAAAATTGTACAAAAAAGTGTCTAATAGGCCGATAATCAAGATCAAAGAATGACGAAAAATTCCAAAAACGTGCACATCTTTCCACCTCTCTCCCCTTTATGAGTTGAATCATAGAAAAGTGGTCACCTTAGAATACTGAAACGAACAGTACATTTAATTTTTGGATGACGTGAGTGTATGAATCGTGAATCACGTGAAAGTGAATGAACGAAATAATAATACTTAATAAAGTTCTACAAAGTTAAATTCAATAATAAGGACATACACAGGTATTTTTGTTAGGATATTCGTAAGTTAAGAGTATTTTAAGTTAAATTTATTAAAAAACTAAATTGAATATTGGATTGTTAAATTTTTCATCTTTACTTTGTTTTGTCAATAAAGAAGGATTTAGAAAGCAAAATT